>BGPR01000537.1:75754-280306 GCA_013235015.1 Araneus ventricosus
TGCACAGAGAAGCATTGTCATTCCTCAGATGGCCGACACTAGTCGAACAATGTTGTGTTATATTTCACCTGCAACCCTAAATCATCGTTTCGTTACAGCTCTCCTAAATCATAGTTGTTATTTGACCACTTTGTTACAAGGTAAATTAATTCAAAGTGTAACCGTTGTCTAGCAGTGGAGTAGCTGTAAATTTACGTTATTTCAAAATCGTCTGCAGGTAATTAACAATTAATAAATTTTGAAAAATTTATAAAAATTGAAGAAAATGTCACAGACATAAAATTGGTATAATTGAAAAGGTAAAAAATTAAACTTTAAAATGGTATAAAAATAATTTTTGAGGGATAATTTGCTCCGAAGTTACTGCAGAAAAACGGTTTTGGTTAATTTCTAATTAACTGACTGTTTAATTGACATTTGCACTTTGAAAAGTTGACAGTATTCTTCCCCTTGTCTTAATTAATAAGTGTGCAAAGTTTGGTTGAAATCAGTGCCGTGGTTTAGGAGGAGATGTGGAACATACATACCCACAATGATTTTTATTTATATTAAGATGTAACATGGCAACTACTTTATACCATACAGGACACAATAATTGTAAAAGTATTTTGTTGCATTAAAATGAGTGTGTGTAATAGAAAAATCAATTAAATTAAAACTTCTTGAATAATATTACATCAAAATTGAATCACTCAAGAAATACACTGCTAAATGTAGTCTAATAAATAAAAACATCTCAAAATAACTAGATGAAATAAATGCATTTTTTTACATTGCATTTGTAATATTAGCCTCTGCCCCATTAAAAATGCTAAAAACGCATTAAATTTCTTTAACACTCCAACATAGAAGCTTCCTGGAGATACATCTCTCATCTTAATATAAATAAAAGTCATTGTGGGTTTGTATGTATCTATGTTACACATCTCCTCCTAAACCACTGCACTGATTTTAACCAAACTTTGCACACTTATTAATTAAGACAAGGGGAAGGTTACTGCCAACTTTTTAAAGTGCAAAAGTTAATTAAACAATCAGTTAACTAAAAAATAACCGAAACAGTTTTTCCGCTGTAAGTTAGGAGCAAATTATCCCCCGAAAATTATTTTTATACCATCTTAAAGTTCAAAATTTTACCTTTTTAATGATATCAATTTTATTTCTGTGACATTTTTACTTCAATTCTTTTTAATTTTTCAAAATTTAATGAAAAGTTGACACTCAGACGATTTTAAAATAAATCAAATTTAATGATACTAGAGTTGATACTGATGAGTTGCTAGGCAACGATGTAATTACTTTGCCATTATTATTATTTTTTTTTCTCAAATATCATTTGACAATGTTTTCATTGGTTCTTAAAGAATTCTAAAGCTTATTTAATTAGATTAAAAAATCACTGCAGTTCATATCACCTGTCATTTTTACCTGCGTTTCCTAAGAAATAATAAATCCTTAATAATATATTAAATGAGAAAGTGTGTCTGTCTGTTTCTTACGCTTTCACGGCCAAACTACATGTGGAATAACTTAATTTTAATGTCAAACATCACGTGATCATAAAGAAAGCCGCGATTATGTGATCTTTCTGAGAAAATAAACAAATAATTTATTTCTGGAATAATAACTTAAATTACTCAACTCAACGCTTGATTTTCATTTTTCGAGTTTGCAGTCTATTTAATTTTAGTTATTTATATTTGTATCTTTTCCATATCAGATTTCATTCAAGAAGCTGTCGATAAATTGACACCGGGACAGAAATCTATTGATAGAATGATATAGCTGCAAGAGTTTTTGGATTAATATTTAGAAACTAATGTTAATTATAACTAAAGGAAAATATGCGACGATATAGTAATTTGTTTTATGTATTTTTTTTAATGGTTAGAAGTGGATGACATATAGCATGATGGATGGTATATTTCACAGATTATAAGGGCCTGATGATACCATTGAGTACAATGATGTAATTTACAGTAACGGAGAATATATGAGGAATAGAGAATGGTTTTTGAATTGGTAATTTCGGCACTCATTAATGAAAGTTTAGGTCAGATAAATAAAATAAAAATGTCACAAATGGAGGGAGGTATTACAGAATATCTACCTGTAGATGCGATAATGGGCAATAACAAGTAACATCAACTTCTTCATATAACAGACAACAAGTTCTTCAACTACTTAGAATTGTCAGGGGTACCTTCCGACAAGCTGAGATTAAAAGTCGGTGTGCTAGTACTATTGATACGTAACCTTGATGTACCAAGACTGTGCATGGTTACAAATTGCACACCTGGGTCCAAACGTTGTGAGAGTGTATAAAAACGATGAGTGTTTTAATTTCATGCATTCCGATAATACCGAAGGATTTACCATCCAAGTTCAAAAGGTAAAAATTCCCTTTAAAATTAGCATTTGGCTGGCTCGGGGCCAGACACTCAAAGGTGCAGGCGTACATTTGGAAAAACCATATTTTCCCCATGGGTAACTATATGTGGCGTGTTCACGTGTGTGCAGACCATAAAACCTCCATATCCGTGCAAAAAGCGTAAAACAAAAAATGTATACAAAAGTGTGTTAGCATAGATAAACAAATTACCTACCTATAACAGCATACACTCCTGTTAGTCGTCCAATTATGTATTATCAATCGTCAAAACTTTTAATTTCCCCTTTCAACATGTAGCGAAACATTTACATTCGTGAATTTAAAAAATTTAATAATTCAAATTCTTCATGCACGAAGTCACGGGTAACAGCTAGTTATAACTAAATTGCTTGGATTTTTGTATGCTGATGATATTTCTAATACATAGTCATCAAATAAGTAAGCAGTATTTATTTCATCAAGTCTCTCTTGTTTAAATAGGAAATGCTTAATTTTTAGGTAAGAATATTAAAGGAAAATCTGTAGATATGGCTCCCAAAAGAAATGAATATATGGATATGAGAGCCCCTTCACTTCCTAAGTCAGGTTTGTAAACAATTTGTATCATGGCCGTTTTCTTCTGATATTTTGCTTGGTTTGTATTTGCATTAGATTTAAGGATTTGTTACTGTAATAGTATCACTTAAAAATAAATTAATCATTCATTCAGTACTTCTCTACTATTTTAAAAGGGATCTCTTTTCCAATTCATTATGTACTTTTATATTTGAAGGAATGTCAGATAAGTCTTGATTCTTAAAAAAAAAAAAAATGATTCTACATTTTTTATGAGTTCATCTACTAGAAATTTACTGAGAGGGTAAATCTGATAACCTTGTGAAATAAGTATTTAATTTTTATAAATATCTGCATCATATATTTATTTCTGTAAAAACTGTCCTACCATCCATAAATGTCCGTAAACGAAAGATGACCAAGGAATCTGTTATTGTAATACCAACTCTACACTAGGCCTCACTTATACAATGTGAAATCATCTGAGCAGGCATTCTTACAGATAAGATAGTACCCTTCTCATTTTGAGCACTTCTTATAATTATGGCATTGTTCAATATCAATTATGGACCTTAAATTTTTTTTAACACTATTACAGCATTTTAAATCTAATAAATATCTTTGTGAAAATCAGGAATTCATAGGAATGTTTCTTTTTTTTTTTTTTTTTTTGGTACAGTATATATTAGGGTATAATTACTATGTTTCATTTCTCATTATTTCAGGTAAGAATTGGAATTGATATTTTACCAATAATTTTCACTAACCACAAAAACTTTAAGAACTTAATTTGAAATATTTGACTCGGGTTTACAACAAGTGATAAATATTTCCATTTTTGGTTTTAAATATTTCCAATTCTGTTTGAAAAGTTGCAATGACTTTCTTTAAAATAGTTCATTAAAAGTTTAATTATAATTACTTTATTAATAATAATGTAGATTATGTCCATACATCGTTAAAAAGTAAGGAGATTAATGATGTTATACAGTATACTGAACTGTCTTCCTGTTTAAACAAAGCAAGAAGCTGTTTAAAAAGGACAAAATCAAATTTATTATTAAAATGTGATGAAAAAATTTTTGATTTGTATATAAACACAGTCACAACATTAAAAAATTATTTGTATTTGTGTAGAAGATCAAAAATAACTTCTAAAAGGATGGTTAAATCTAACTGCTAAATGCAGCTGTTTTACGAAGTCTGTAAGCATTTTTATAAAAATCTGTTCAATTATTTTAATATGTTAAAATGCATTTTGATTTCCTTTTTATCTCAGATTCTGCGAAGCAACATTGTAATTATATTCCTGTGCCACATGCTGGTCGTGCTTCTGGAGAAAGCTCTATATCAAGAGATGGATATTTAGATATGTCTCCATCGAGTTCTTTGTTAAAGGATGGACTTAGTAAGTAAATGAGAACATTTCATCTTGTATTTATCATTTTTCTCCCTTCTAAAAGTACAGCATTTGAAGTTACAAAGTTGTGCTAGAGACATTTCACATCTTTTCCCTTGTCTCCCTCCTTCCCTTCACTTCATGAATTTCATAAAAATAAGAAATTTTAAGATTGTGTTTCTAAACACTTGGCACAGTATCTGCATTTAAATGAAGGAAAGATACTTCGTATTAATTTAAGCAAAGTTGTACTTCAATTTTCTGATTATTTAATTATAGCTTTTTATCATATTACTGATAATACAATTATCTTTGTTGCATTAAATTTTTGGTTAAGTTTTATTTCCATGATATATAATTTTGTGGTCACCTCCAGGTTCATAACAGCACTTAAAAAATAAGTGGTTTTATGAGCTATCAAACCTCATAAATGCACACAATTTTTGCCTATAGGGTATAGAGATTTTTTGTAAAAAAATCCAATAAATTGCTTAAGTGTTCAATTGAATATGTGCTGGTTTAATTCACTTTGGAAATTCCCGATTGAATGGAAAATTTCATTAATTTTTTTTTTCAATAATACACTTTATTTGCTTTCTTCTATCGCTCATTTATTTATTTTTTTAACATAATATTATTAAAAAATATCATAGGCAAAATGCTTTTTGAGTGTCATATAAATAAGCCCTATATTATTCCAGCATCAACATATTAAATAAAAATTAGCACTGCTCTAAAGCTTGTATTAGATACCTTAGGATTTTTTATTGTTAAAAGACATTCTTAAAATAAAATAGAAAAATCAGTAATTAAATATTTTTCAAAGTGTACTTAGGAAATATCCTACAATTTTTGTCTGATCTGGAGTCAATGAAAATACCAAGTTTTTTTATATACATCAGATTTGGAGATGATAAAATTTGCTTTATACATTTTATTATCATAACTGTTGGCTATTCTTGTGATATGTAAAAAAAAAGTTGACATGGAAAGTCTTTATTAAAAATTAAACTAATACCAAATTATATTACTTATATTGCTATTTCAGATCCGAGTTCATGTCAGAAAGTTGACAGTGATCAAAAGCCATACGGGTTGGAAAAGGTTTGTTTTCATTCTAAATATAAATTTTTGGTGTTTTTATTTATTTATTCCCAATTTGTGTGATAAGGGACAGTGCTCTTGAAAGCTTTCTTAGCTTTTCATAAGTTGATGATGATAATAATGAAGATGATAATTTTATGATGATTCCTGTTCAGAACAAATTTTCATGATATTTTTTCACAGAATGCTACTTATATTTTATGTAATTTTAATATTTATTTTTGATGTAATAATTTGGTGATAATCACTATTTGGATAAATATGTCCCATCAGAAAATATTGTTCAGACATAATTTCTGTATTATCAAGTAAAAGTTTATTGTAAATTTTTCTGTGTGTTTATTTAAGGTTTAGTGTACTAAATTCGCAATAAAAAATTAATTACGAGAAAGTCATATGAAAAAGTTTAATCAAAACTTGAGTTGAAAAGTCCTTCAATTGTTAATTGCTGCTTTAATAGAATTTAAAATGTGAAAAGATAGTTCTATATCTATTATTTTTACTTCTATAAATAAGTCTTTATAACATTTACATGTTTTCTTTCAAATTCTAAGTCTATTTATTACTTGATTTAGTTTATTTTTTCTTCAACAGGTGCTATCCTTTCTAAAAACTGAAGAAATTGCTCAGAATAATTCAGATGTATGTATCTTTTTTTTCTCTGCTATTAAAATAATTGTTCTGTTTTACTTATGTATGTTTGAATTATATAGATTCTTAATTTCTTCAGCTAGATATTCAATTTTCATAATATGTATTTTCTGTACAAACAACTTAACTTGAAATTAACTTTTATGTTATTAATAAGAGAATTTTAAATATACAATTTTTATTATAACTTTGCTGCTCATATATTAGTTTCGTTTTATAAATTGCTTTGTATAACATTTAATTGAAATATTTTGTTAAAAATGTTTTACAGTTATATAATATTACTCACACACTTATAATGGTTTGCCATTCTTTAGTCACCTGCATTAGCGTATATACAAGTTAAAATTAGTTCTTGTTTATAAAATTTTAAGAATGAGTTACTCATTTTTTTTATTATTATTTCTTATATTTTGTGCTGTTAGGTGAACAAATTCAAAATATCCTTCATCCTAAGCTTAATAGCAAACTCAAATCAAATATGTTTTAAATTCTGCGTTAAAAATTTTATCTTCTTATGTTTAAAAAATTCTACATTATCAACCAAAGAAAGTGCATATTCTCATATGATTTCTTTCAACCTCTCCCTCTCCTTTGCTTAATATGTTGTTTCCTAATTTGAAACATGTTTAAATAAGCATTTTCTAGCCTGTGATTAGCAATTCATTTGTCATTAATTACATTTTCAAACACAACTCATTCCTTGATAACTCTTAATCCTGGTTTTATGTTATTCCTCATATCTTTGCCTTTCTATAAAAAATATTCAATTGCAATTACTTTTTAATTTAGATATATTCAATTTTTTGTTATAATGTTTTCAACTCTTCTTCAGATTTCAAAAGTGATCTCAAGTAATGCAAATGCTCTAAAATGTGCAAGAAAATATTTCATGCATAAAAAATATATAGTTTAGAATATTAGAATTCTGTACTACTTAAAACAGATTTGTATCAAAAGTCAACTTTTTAATTTTATCTATACTAGCTGCATTCGGTGCAGCCTATTGGCAGTTGTAGAAGCTGAGAGTCTTCCCCCCCCCCCCAAGTTTTGTTTTGTGATATAGCTCGAAAATGGAGGGTGGTAGGTGGCAACAACTGCCAATTCACCAATTTATTTCACTAAGTTGCAAGCACAGCCACAGTCTATTAATATTATGGATGAAAAGTTGGTTACTGAAGGCAGCTAGTAAACATTTAATTCTGAAGTCTGCTATTGTCAGCAGGATACCTTGACTTCTGTTTGTTACTCTGTTGACAGTTATGTTTGCTTTCATATTAATTAACAATAAGAGAAAGTCTTAAAATGTATTGATGCTAAATTGTATGTTGTTTGATTGAAAATGAGAATGTTGCATTGCCTTATAAATTCATGTCAAAAAGCCAAAATGCTATATTTTTAAAAGAGAAGTGCTTGTAATCATTGACTTTATGTGCATATTTTAAGTTTGTGTAAATCAAATGTCTTAATTCTATGATTAAATTGTGTATTTAAAACATCATGAATCATTTTTCCTTCAATTACGTTTAAATATATTCTCTATTAACATTTTGTTATTCTCTTTATGCTTAGTGTGCTGTGAAAAATAAAGCAACTGCCATGATTAAAGACAAAGATAGTAACACTAAAAACTGGAATGCTGTAGAAAATAATAATAATTCCAACTTGCCCATTTTTGAAATGGATCAAATGAGTTTGAGCAATAAGACAAAAATTGTTGAGACAAAACCTCCTCTACCAGAAAGAACCTATCGTAAAAGCGAACAAAAAAGTAATGTTTGTCCTCCTTTACCAATGCGCAAACCTGGAAAAATTATGCAGAATGTCCAGCAAAATAATAACTATTTGGAGAACAGAAATGCTGACTTACAAAGTAAAGATTTACCTGAAAGTATACAGATCGAAAATTGTGATTTTGAAGAACAGGACGTTTTCTACAATAGCATTCCTTGTCAAATTACATCTGATACAGTCAGTTCTCCAGATCAAAATACAAATTTTAGTTGCCTGAATTCTGGTGAAAAAAGCAATAGTCATTCATTATCTTGTGCACAGATATGTTCAGCAACTAAAATTTCTTGTAATACTAAGATGGCATTTACCAAAATGGATCAAAAAGAAACTAACAGTAATTATATTGAAAAGAACAATACAAGTGCATTTTTAGATTCAAAAAATGTTTGTGATAATTCAGAAGTATTGTCAGATAATGATCTTAAAAATGTGGCATCAAAAACAGACTCAAAGACAAGTGATTCAAGTTGTAATATATTACCAGTACCGACAAAAATAGTTGAAAATGCTGAAGGTGATTATGTAAATATTGAGATTCAGAAAGGCAGTGCTTCAGCTTCTACTAATCAGCTTTCAACAAGCTATTATGCATCCAAACACAGTACACTGTTGATGCCAAGCTGCTCAGCTACAAATGATCCTAGCTACAGTAATATCCAATTTGGAAAACCTATTTGTCCTACACCTAAGCCAATTCCCGCCTCTACCGAAGTGATGTTTAGTGCATTTAATAGTTCTTTAAAGCCTGATCGAAATTTCATGTTCTCATGTAATCCTGTTACCGAAGGTACTGGAGGACAAATAGGATTGCGATCTCCAACAGGCACTTTGAATCCAGGGTCTGATTCATCAAAATGTTCCATTTTGGCACCCAAGTTCAGAAACATTCCGAACACCCTTCCAACGTTCCGTAAGCAAATGTCAGCCCCTGCTGCTCCTTTGTCTCTGAGACCAGAACTACCTTCACCCGGAAGGAAAAGCTCCTGTCCTGTCACAGGATCAGCAAGCATGATACGGCCTTCTGCACCTGGGACTTCAATCAGTCCCATGCGAGGTCCGCTCCTTCAGTCTCACGGAGTACCTTCTGTTCATCTGCGGGTGTCCACTTCAAGGTCTCCAGATCATAGCAGTGTATCCAGTATCTCATCTGCCAGTGATGAAATAAGCTCAACTCATAGTAGTCCCAAAACATTAACAGCATCTCAGAACTTTGGCAGCCGGCAAAATGCGTCTGAGGGCCAGTATGAAAATGTAGTTATTCCACAGAGGTCATCAACAAGCTCAAGACCTCCTTCTACAAGTAGTGAAGAAAAAGAACTTAATTATGCTATGTTGGACCTTACACCCTCAGTAAATGATGAGTTACCACGCTCCCCTATTGTACAGAAGCCTCCAGTTCCTGATGATGAAAAAACTTTAACTTATGCAGAAATAGATTTTACGAAGTCTGAAGGATTGAAAAATACTTCAGGAATCGTGAGGGATGGTCGCTTATAGTGCAATGTCTTTATCTAGTCAGAGCTGTTGATATCTGTTGTTTCTCAAGTGTGAATTTATTCATACTTTGGCATGTTATTTGTTTTTACAATTACCTTTATTATTGTTTTCTATTATACATTGTTATATTTTTCAAATTATAGTAAACTTATTTCTTAAATGAGCCAGTATATTTTATTTTCCAAACTCCTGTACCTACTTCAGGTAACTCTTTACAAGTGGAAGAAATACAGTCAAATATATGTCCACATGTATCCAGAAAGGGGCTGAACTTACAGTTATTTTACATTGAGTTTAAATTCGCATTGGATATTATACCATTACTTACTCCAATGTCAATCCACAGAGTACCAAAAGAACAGAACTGACATGGTACTGAGTTCTTGGTGTTAGGTTGCAACTCTATTGTCATCAAGTTCAAGCTGCTGCTAAACTTGAAGCTGTAGCCCTATGCTAGTGAATGATAATGTGATGCCTATTTAAAATAGCCATATTTAATCTAAACTTCATAATCTTTTTGTTGAATGCATCAATAGACTAGCTCATTCAAAATTCCTTAGCATTTGTTCCTCTCATTAAGTTAACAGAATGTATATTTATAATAAATGGGTCGCAAATTTAAAATGTCTGTTGGCAGTAAAACTAATCATTAATTTTTCATTTTGTAGCAATTTGTATCTGGGGGAAATGTTTCTTATTTTTCAGACAAAATAACCTTTCATAAGAAATGTGAGGTGATTTTTAGCTTTGAGAAACGCATTATTCCTAACAAAAGAACTCGTTAATAAACTCTTACCAAAATCATATGAAACTGATTTCTTAATCTTATTTTGACACTTTTCATTCTCTAACAATATAAAATGTTATCTTTATTTTAAAATGCATTTTGTTATGTATCGGATTCTTTCATTTTTATTAATGAATACTTTAAAGAAGAAAGATTAGGAAATATGTTTGTATTTAAAACTTAGAATTTTTTAGGAATTACTGGAGAAATTGTAGACTTATGGTCTTTAGTTGCTGATAAGGCTAAAAGATGGGGTTTTTTTTTAATAAAATGAAATAATTTAGATGTTTTAAAGAAACATTTCATAATTTTCATTCACCAGTTGTTTGTTAGTTTAATTTTTATAAGCATTTAAAAATATTTCAAACATAATTTTTCATAAAATGATTTTAAAATATATCTATGAATTTTCTGTTTATACACTTTTATTCAAATATGAATGATATAGAAAATTAAATTTAGCAAATGTAATATCTAAAAATCTACTGCTGATTGGTGAAGTATATACAATGTGTCCAAGAAAGATATTTATTATTCTAAATATTAAATAACAAAAATATGAAAAGGTAAAATGAAATGCAGTTTGTGGCAAAGAATGAAAAAATCTAAAAGTTCTTTTAGAGTACCTTGAATATAGCTTTATGTGTTTATGTGAGCTCCTTTAGTAGCACGAAGAATGTCCAGTGTGCACTTGATTTGCCACCAAAAGTTTTATAACATTTGCTATGTAACATTGAGGATTTTTAATTGTAACCTTTCCTTTAAAATGGAAATATCAGAAACAGGTGTTTGATAAACAGTGTCTTTCACATATGTTGGGTGATTGCGGAGTTTAAAGTATTGGTTCTCCATGCCCAATCCATCATTCAGGAAACACTGTATCAGGCAATTCACTTACAAGACGTGTCTAGTAAGGTGGAGCACGATCCTTCTGAAATAAAACATTTGGCTGTAAATGTTCCAACTGTGGAATAGCATACAGCTGAAGAAGGTCCCAGTACACATCACTGTTTATTGTCTTCTCCACAAAAAAGAATAGTCTGCAATTAAAGTCTTGTGTAAAAATCCACATCAAGCATTAAATTTGGATCTGTCTCGTTCAGCTGAAATGTTTGGGTGTTCAGAACCCCATATTCTAACATGGCGATAAAACTTCCCAGACACATGGAATGTGCTGTAAAAGAAACTGCTAGATTTCTTTTTTTTGCTGCATTTCATTTCACTTTCTTGTGTTTTTGTTATTAATGCTTGGAATAATATCTTTCTTGGACATCCTGTATTCTTGGAAGGAAGACTTTTCTAATTTTATCATCAGTTTCTTATTAATTATGTGTTAACGTCCAGCATCCTATTTATAGGACAGTTACATTTTACTTCCATTTGAATCCCATTGTTTATTTCTTTGTCCAAGGAGTCTATATGCATTCCAAAGGACGAAACAATTTTCAACTGGCATATCCCACTCATTAGCCAGAATTTCAAGTCAAAGTGTCATCATTTAAATTTTTTTATTATTAATTTATTTTTAAGGTAATGCAGGAAATTCAAAATGAATCTGTAATTTTTGATATTTTACTGTATTTTAAAAATCTTTTATTACATATCTAATGAATTTTTTTTAATTATTTACGTGGGTTTTTTTCGATAATTTTCCAAAAAAAAAAATTTTCAGAATTTAATTTTACTTCATAGTTATCTTAATCGTGGTGTTTTAAACATAATTTAAAACAAATTTTCTGAAGTCTTTGCTTTGAATTAGGGTATTAACCGGTTATAATCAGAATTATTTTTGTTTGCTCAAATTTCACTCTGTTCTGTGGCTAATTCTTTTTCCCCCTCCTTCCAGAGGAGCACTTTGGGGCAGTTTCTGTTCATATGAATGCTAGAATATTTTTCTAATACTGATCGTCAATATAAAAAGTACATCAAAACAATATTGTTATCATATTTGAATCCATCTATTGTGATATATAAGATTTATGTAAGATAGATTTTAACTATTCAGTTTTAAAGCACATCATCAATTTCAGAGCTAATTAAATAGAAATATGGGATCCAAAATTATAGAACATTGTGGCTAACTGTAATGAAGATGACTCAGAAAAGTGATTCAAAAATTATAGTGAGCACGACAAATTGCTTGAATATCATTGTTGGTGATGCTTATCAGAGCTTATATTCATCTTTTCACCTCTTAATAAACACTTCAAGTGGCAATCCTGCCTTCAATGTAGTTTCATGTGCTTCTGCATAGGCTATGTCAGTTCTGTACTCTGTGGTTTTACTTTCTGATATGTTTATCACTTTATTTGGAAAATATTCATTGTAGTTAAATTCATGTTAAAATTGTAAAATATGTCTTTATAACTAAAAATGAAAATACACATTGAAATTGAATATTGTTAGTAACTTTAAAAGAAAAAAAGTGTACCAATTAGATCTTAAATCTCTTGAAGGGGAAAAAAGAATATGGTTGTGATGTTGTCTTTATGTTTGCCCTAAAAACTATCAAAAACTGTTATTGTTGTAACAATAACTATCTGCAATTTGCAGTGCATAAATGTGTTATTTTATTCTGTGATTCTAGACTAAGAAATGCAACAATGTATTATTTATTTCAATGTTCAAAATTCTTATGCTTTTATCTTTTAAAAATATATAGATATTGTGTTTCCCTCTTTAAAAGGAAGTCTGTGTTCCTGTATTTGAAAAATACACAAGTTTTTTCATATTAAAGGTATTAACAAAATTATATCTTTTTGAATGGATGCACAAATTATATTACTATTCATTTTGGTATAAAATTCTCTGAAATTAACTGCAACTTTGCAGTTTTTATTTTTTATTAAATCTATGGTTTTTATTGAGGGCATTTATTTAAAATATTTTCCAAAGAATATATAGCATTGAAGTATGTTTTGTGAAACTGGGAAAATCTTAGCAAAAAATAAATTATGGTGTAAATTTATATTATTCCATTCCACAGTTTCATTATACAACATTTGCATTATTTTGTATATATTAATAATTATTACTAGAAAGCATACATATAAATTGTGAATTTTAATTTAATATAATATTAAAAGTAGTTTTCTTGATTTCATTTTGAAACTTTTTTTATAGTTTATTAACCATCAAATTAGTAAATTTTTGGATTAAATCTCTGTTTTAAGATGGCACAGAAAATTTTAATTATATGAATTTTTTTCCCCTTTAAAACTGTTATTTAAAAAAATGGAAAAGTATAGTAAAGCTATATCAGTATAGTAAAGCTATATCAGTGTTTATATATATAAATAGGTTGTATTCATATTTATATCACCAAAAGGTTAATGAAAAAGGGTATATAGTCTTGAATATTTTCCAACAGTACTTTTAAATAAATAAATTCATCAGTAGTTGGAAACTATCTCATTGTGTCATTAAATGTAATTCACACTTTTTTGTACTAACATAAACATACAAAAAATAGCAGTATATTAATAGATATATTACTACATAAAATGATATGTCAATATTAAAATACTAATGACGTGTTTCAATAATACATCCAAGATATTTAATGAATATTATTAACATGCAAAATTTAAAAATACTACGGAATATTTTTACCGTATGGGGTGGGGATTCAGATTTTATTTCAAATAATGAAATTTTAACCATTATCATTGAATGATGTGTTCACTAATGAAAAAGCATACTTAAAAAAAAGGAATAAACCAATTATTTAATGTTCTTGCTTTTAAGTTCTTTTAAAATGAAAATAGAATGTGGAAATAAATATAATTGCATTTATTAGTATGTTTCAAATATAAATAAATGATCTGAAATTTAATCATTTACTCAAATACACAAATGAGGACCAAGAAAAAAAAAGAAACATTTCAAATGATTACCTGTTTAGAATGAATTCTTTAATATTTATCATTTTTAATAAACAATTGGTACATGGTTCTAACATTAATAATTTGTTTGCAGTGAGATTTTACATTGACTTAATTATAGTTTGAATTTTAATTATTTCTGGTAAAAACTTAGCAGCAAAAATAAAAATGTTCTGATAAAGACTGTCAAATACTTGCACATCAGTATTCCAGTTGTGTAAGAATACATCATAATATTGTTTCAAGTGAACTCCCATATCTTTTTTAATATTCCTTTTATACAAGTAAAACCATTTTCAGAAGTTTATTATGTTGCCATGCCAAAAATGTATGAAGCTTAATTATGTGATTTATATAAATTACAAAATTGTGTACAGTGTAAAATCTCTCTTCATAGTATTGTTAGTGCAAAACTGCGCTAAACTCACTTCTAGTGCCAACATTTTCTCAATTGCCTTAAAACTTAGTGCTACCTATTTTAGGTACTTGCAGAGAAATGTGTGTAAAATGTCTTATCTGTTCTAATTAGTGTAAGTGTATTCATTCTGTGGGAGATTTATCAAAGGTTTATTTATGTTTCAAGAAAACTTTATATTCAACTACTTTTGTTATGTTTTCAATGATTGGTAGAATTATTTTGTAATGCTAGTGGTGTATGAAATTTGTTGTTGTTCATTAAATTTATGTTAATAAAATTATATGAAATTTTTACAAGCTACAACATGTTGTTTTCTTACAGTTTACTAAAATCATGTTAATTAATTTGACAAGCCGCATTTTCCTGATGAGCTAATGCAAGTCACATTTTCCTTTTTGTCACTGCTTTAAAACATTTCACCATAGTACAGTAAATTCTCGATTATCCGGCATTCAAGTATCAGGAAAGCTCAACTAACTGGAAAAATTAGAAAATGAGTTTTTCTAAAAATTTTACATCTGCGTGCTGAAATTCAGCACACGGACAATTAAATCCATTCACGTAGACAATTTATTTCTGGAATGCAATGTCTGCTCCGCACAGAGGGATGTAGAAGGGGAAAAAAGCAATATTCAGTACTCTACACGCATACAGACTTGTTTTATGGGGTTCAAAAGCAAAAGTGAGAACCAAAATAAATAAAAGGTCCTCTTTTGTCAAAACTAAATCGAAAAAAAAGGTAAAGGGACAGAATCGGTTTAAAAAAAAAAGCTTATGGGGGGTTACTCCAGATTGGTAAGTCTCTTTTCCTTTATTTATTTACTCTCCGAATACCGGCAGATGTTGATTCCGATTATGTAATATCACTTGCGAGAGAATTGGAGGTGTGCGTATTGAGCAATAACCCTTGAGAATTTTTAAAAGATAATTAGTTTTGATATTCAATCTGGGATTTGTTTATGATCATTTAAAAGAGTTTTATTATGCTTGCTGAGTAGAATATTTTTCAGTTTCATCGGCTATTTTTATAATCTATATATTTACGGTAAGCTACAGATTATACTTTTTTTTTTAATCATCAATGTTAAATAAAAATTTTCATACTATGTTTTGTAAATGCAATGTTACGAAAGATGCAGTATTCTTAAAAATTATATTTAATGCGCATTTCAAAAATTATTTGGCCGAAAAAATCTTTAAAAAAAAAGACTACAAATCTACCCTATCCCCCATTTTTCCCGTCACACTCAATTATCCGGACTTTTAAGGCATCCAGAAATTGGCGTTTCCTGAGCGTGCTGATTAGTTAAGCTTTTACTGTATCCCTATTATTGTGTTTCTTTCTAAATAGTAATTTTATTATAGTACTTGATATATTTCATAGGTTTTACTGCATGTCTCAAAGTGTTATAGTGAAACCGTTTCATTGAACATATTTTCTACAATCAGTTGTCAAGTCAATGAATCAATATATACTCAAAGACAGGCCAAGAAGCTAACAGAGATTACGGTATGCCTCCGGCGCTGCTGCACCGATGAATGACGTAGTTGGTGTTTCTACGCGTTTTGGGGTTACTTTTTATTAGAATTCGCCAACAACCAGAAGTAGATTTTCTTTGCTTCGTGTGCGCCAACGTTTCGTTCTCAAAGAAAAAAAAGAGAAAGTTGCTTGGATCGATTTTTTTTTACTAATACATTGTTTTTAAGTACATAATTTGTGCATTATTAATTAAAGGAAACCTGAGAAATATCAATAGTAGACACTCGACACTATATTTAAAATTGTATACAGCAGAAGATTCTATGCAAAAAAAAAAAAAGAATTGATTACACCAACTATGCTTTCATGTTATCTTGAAATAAAGGATGCATAAATTTTTTAATATTAAAAGGAAATTTAATAAAAAAAACTAAAATATTTACAATGAATAATGCTCGAATAATAATCGAAGAACACTACAATACTTTCTATAACTTAATAAAAATTACAATGAAATAACTAGCCAAAAAATGTCTTTAAAGCCGCGTCAAAGCTACAAGTGGAATGACTACAAAAATAGGAAAATTTGCAAGTCGGAAAGCAATGTTGAAACGTTTTTATCATTTTTTTAAAGAGGGAAATTAAGAAAAAAACAGTTGTAATGATTTTAAATAATATCAAGAATTCTGGCTTGTCTCTGGGGGGGGGGGGGCGGTAGCCCGATAGGCCCCCTGGATTCGCCACTGTATATATATGTACAAAAAATGATGCAAATACTGAAAAAAGATCAATAAATAATTTCAAAAGCAGCGATATTTTAGAAGTTGCTACCATATAAAAATGATAAAAAGAAATTAACCAAGAGCAATAAATTCTGTTACGTTTTCCGAGTAACCATAATCAAGCGAGCACCGAGAGAGATTACTCGCCAAAATGTGAACTCCGAAGAGACAGAAAAAAAATCCTTTTCCCCCAATGCTCAAGGTTGTTTTGGAACTGACGTAATTTCAGAAGTAAGGCGGGAAAAAAAGATTTATGAAATTAAATAACATATGTTCTGAAAATAGATTTGTATTGCAGAGAATATCGGTTTTTGTTATTTAAAGCAAAATTCTATTCAAATATGTCAATTGCTTTTAAAATACATTAGGATAATTGCAGGACTATTTCACTCGGCGGAAGAATACCATCCATAGCTTCCACTGTATAACATTCTTGAGTTGTCTTGGACTATAGTAAATATAAATTTGAGTAATAAGTATTTATTAAAAAAAATGCTAATATTTTTTGTTTAGCCACTAACTACATCTTCAAGCTGTTAATGTAAGTCATATTTTTAAAATTACCTAGTGTGCCTAAAATTTATATACTGTAATTAATTTTTTAAAGAAAATAAGAAATTTCCAATGAACATCCAAACAAAATTTTAATGAAAAACAACATTTAATGCTAAAATTCGTCTTGGAAGTTCATGTTATAAACAGAGTTCTTCACTAGTTACTACAATTAAAATGTCTTGATTAGAGTAAAAATTAATTTAAAAATCACTATCTCAGTTCACAACAGCAGATGATGTCATCAAATTCAAACCACAAGTTCCATCCCCACGGTAGACTCGGTAATAACCCTAAAGATACAAAATACATTGCAGTTAATACATTTTAAGGAGAGAGGGAAAAAAACATCTTAATTTCATCTTAAGACTGATCTTGCATTGAAAGAGAAATATGTAAAGATTTACATACCTGTTCACCCCAACTAGCACCCCAGCTGTTTTTGATGATCCAGAAAGGAAGAGTTTTCTTGAAAATTGGGTATGCTAAGACGGGAAGAGAAGAAATTAGAAAATTAATAACCTGACAAACAGTTTTGACATGTCATCACTGTTGTATTAAAACCTCACATTTACGAAAAAATTTTATTGATGAAAAACACTAGAAGCTACATCTGCTCTCAAGTTGTATGTGATCAATTGATAGAACTCGAGATGCAGATCAAAAACTAAATGCCATATGTTGCTAATTCTATCTGTTACATCAAAATATTATAATGTGGTTTTTTTACAAACAATATTTTGATATAACATGAAATTTTGAAGATTGCTTCTATAGCAGAATTGGGATTAAACCACCTAATAATAACTACATGAATATCCAAAGAATTTCGCCATTTTATGTAGAAAATCCATACCATATTTTTTCAAGATCCAATTTTTTACGTTTATTAATAATGGCATGCAATTGAATTATATATTTATCAATAAATACAACTTCATGCATTCATCCTGATCAAAAATGTAAAATTAGTGATACAAATCGTCGATTTAATGATTATCAAAATGTTTTTCAGTTCCATTGATAAATGCAGCATGGGAAACAAGTGCTATCATTGATTTTGAATCAAAGCTGAAATTTTGATTTCTGCAAGCATAATAAATAAGAGTTCTCACATTAATGCGAGTTCTTATATATATAAGGTGGTATTAATTTAAGGAATCAAAATTTCCAGGTATTGTAATTATTTTACAAAAGAAAATTATCAAAGTTGCTTTTTATAAATTTTGCGTTCTTTTCATACAACCGATTGTAACTAATTCTCATTTACTTCCTTTGTAAGAAATTTTATACTCGTTATTATTGAGAAGTTAAACAATGTTGTAATAGCACATTATGTACACAGAGTGTCTAAAATAAAATTCACCTGGCTTTGATTCTTTCAACATTGAGCCTAGGTATGTATATTAAAATGTTACATAAGAAAAACATGCAGTATTTTATAAAATTGACAGAAAATTGCCAAGGATTAAATTTTTAAAAATATCTAACTTTAATTTTTATATGGTTTGTGTATGCAATAACTACCAGAGTAAAATATTCTTCATAAATTAAAAAAATGATGCACAAAAATTCAATGTCCTATAGAAAAAAGTCCCAGGCAGAAAAGAGCAAATATACCGACTTAGAAGACTTATCGATACCTCTGCCAAAAGGAAATTTGGATTGTTGATATGCATTTCAGGGATGATACACAAAGAGAAACAATCAACATCAAAAGAAATAATAAAGCTGCTAGTAAGTAAACTTTGTGGATACAATACCTACGAAGAGATTTTACAAAGCTTGTTCAAAATGTTTTTTAACAGGGAACACCCATAATTAGGAAGGCAACAGATAAGACCATCTGGCATGAATCTAGCAGTCCCTGGTACTCCAATTTTCCCTCCCATCATTGCTATGGTGACAACAGAAGCTTATTCATATCATTGTTTTTATTTCCATTTATCCAGAATAACATTCTTCTTTTTAGTGTTTATGTGACTGACCCAAGAAACCCTGCACATCGTTCTGCCTTTTTCTCCTTAGTCCCTCAACCTCTGGTAGGAACCAGACTCAATAATCTTGAATGATTTTACACACTCATTAGGATCACTTAAAAATTTTTAAAATTAAAGGAAACATTGCATAGAGAGAATAATTAACATCATTAAACTGCAGTGGAAATATATTGGAAAAGTTACATACTACAAAATTTGAGCGGAATTAAAAATTTTGCCCTTCTGTTAATATTCAAAGAAAACAGTATTTTTTATCATAACTTTAACAGAGGTAAAAAACACGAGAATCAAGGATTTGACAAAATAATAAATCGGTTTGAATATAATTACAATAATAGAAAGCATTGTTACAAACTGTGTTTGAAATGTATTTTGGAATGCTTATTAAAATTGGGGGAAAAGATTGTATGGCATTTGAAAAGATATATACCATCTTAAAGAGCAGGCAAATAAATTATCTTCAGGCAATATATAACTGAGAAGTTATTGGCAAAAAACTGATAAAAAATGTCAAAAATTGGCTTAATTTCCGTTTTTTAATTAAATATCTTAAAAAATAATTATTTCTGAACATTGGAAAAAGTACAATTGACCTAGAAATTCACACCAGAAAGTCATGTGCAAATTTCATCTTGCCACAGTTCCAACATTTATGAGGAGTTCTTGTGACAGAACGGTAAAACAACTTTTTTTTTTTTTCTTGCTAGGTCTTCTCTCTTCGGATAGGAACCAGACTAAGTAACCTTAAAAGACTTAACACACTCATTAAGATCATTTGAAAATTAAACAAAACATTTCATAAACTCTAATCACATATTAGCGAACATTACTGGATTACTTCACGACCCTATTAGAAAGGGTATATGCTACGAAATAAAACTGGAAGTAAAAATTTTGTGTTAAAGATTATGTCCAAACAAAGCAAGCAATATTTTCTTATCAAAACTTTAACAGTTGCAAAAGCACGTGAATGAAGGATATGATGAAGGAAAAATTGGTTTAAATTTTAATTTTATAAGAATGCAAAGCATGCGTATTATTATAAATTGGGTTAAAAATGCATTTTGAAATGTTAATTACAATTACAGAAAAAATTGTACTGGTATGGAATTAGTATCAATTAAAAGAAAAAAATTTTTCTCTTTAAGATGGTGTAAAAATCATTTTCATAAGATAATTATTTTAGAAGATATTGGCAGAAAACGCCGAAATTTGGCTCAATTTTCATTATTTAATTAAATATCTTAAGAATTCATTTAGAAAGTTGAAAATAGCACAGTTGACCTAGAAATGCATCCCAGAATGTCATGTGTAAATTTCATGTCGCTACTGTTCACCGTTTAAGAGGAGTTCTTGTGACCGACAGACAGACACATGTATTTTCCGTCTTATATTATAGATATTAAATTTAATTATTTTCTGATCATCCACAAAATTCTGTTTTCATTGTTATTATTACTACCTTTTACATAGAGATTTAACTCCAATGAATGAAGAGTATTAGAAATCAAACACTAGTAATTTTATTCATAATAACCTGATATACTGATTTTTAAAATTTTCATAGAATATACTAACAGCATCCTTTAGCTTACAAACAGCTCTTCCTTCTTGAACAAAAAATAACTTATAGTCATATAAACTTACTGTGCACACCATAGCCAACAATTAGAACACCATGATCCAAGTTGCCTGGATCACACAAAAACTTCCAAGGATGGGAGACGCCACCATAATAGAACTATAAGTAAAAAAATGAAACAAAGTTTTGATATAATTTCTTAATCGTAATTTTTTAAGTATAGATGAAAACAATTCTGCCATCAAAATATAAACAATATTTAAATAACTCTAACAAAAAACTTATGCTTTGTAAACAGAATCTCAGATCATATATGACAATGATATATACAGATAAATTATTTCTAGGTTAAATAAGTAATATAATACATGTGTCATATAGCTGCAAAAGTGGTCAGCTCCAAAAGAGGAAATTTGAGGGAAAAGTGGAATTTAGGTTACATATAGACAAAATGAAATTTTTTTTAAAAAAATGCATAGTATTTGAAGCATTTTAACAGTGTATTTCAGTCTGCAATTTATGGTGAAGAGATCAATGGACTTAAAATCTTTGAGAAAACATACTATTGGAGAAAAAGGATTTGACCACTTTTGCAGTTACACAATACATATTTTTGATATATTTATATCTGTTGATGTTAATTTTTTCTTCTGAAAGATAGTTATCCAGCAAGTTATCAAAATATGAAGGCAAAAAATTGTTTTTTCTCATAATGAAACTCATAATAGGGGTGTTTTCTATAAATATTCACACTACACAGTGATGCTCTGGCAGTTTCTCTTCAGTCTTTCATGAAAGTGGTATGATATTTTTTTCTTTTTCAGGTCAGTGTTGGTCTCCAAGTGCATTTTCAAAATAAATGTGATAACATCTTTTCACTAGGGTGCAACTGCCTAATAGGGCGAATTCCAATCAGTTTCCTCTTATAAAATATCGTGTTTAGTTTTAGTCATTTTTAAAAGGCTTTTGGTCTTTCCAACAGGTATAAATTTCTACATATTAGTGACTCTTCTGCTCTCTATACCTCTTTTTAGACTTGTGGCTATGAAATTTTCTTCTTTTGCCTCTAGCTTTTTTGAAGTATTACATATATATTTATATATGCATATACAAAATGAAATTTCTTTCATTCAAAGAGAAAGATACTGCTGGTATATATAAGGTGCTGTATAACTTGGTCTCTCAAAATATTGATTGTTTGAAAGATAAAATTCCCTCCTCAAAAACACAATGGTAATTTTTACAATTAATGAGAAAAGAATTTTCTCCATGATGAATTCTTATTTCAAAACATTCTTCAGGTACATAATAATGGTCATCACAAGATATTACACAATATTTTTATAAATTGCACAGCATATTTATGTATTGGAGAATATTGAAAAATATTTTTAAATAATTTGTAACACTTAGCATATAATGAAAATTGTATGACAAAACTGCTTGAATATAGCACAGATAATGAAAACCATTATTCAATGTCTGGTTAAAGTATATCCATGTAGTAAAAGTTCCATCATGGTTCTACAATAGTTTGAGCATTTAGTAATAACATACAGACTGATAACTTCAAAAAGAAAAGACAAGACTTCTTAACTGGCTTGTTAAAAAAAATGCAAGGTAATGTATGCATTACTTTATGGTAAGATAATGTATGCATTTATAATGCCTATATGCATTACTTTAATTTAGTATAAAAACTGAAATATACTTTATAAGGCAGCTATAGTATCTTAACTAACAAACTATGTTGTTAGAAATATTTAAACTATTAGATATTTTTATTATAAATTAAAGCATATTTTGCATTAAAAATTTAAAGGACAGATTTTTTTAAAGTAAATCATTTTTCTAACTTACTTGCATAGCATTAGCATTAATGCCAATTGCAATGGGACCATTCTTCACCAACCACTGTTGCATTTCTAAAAGTACAAAAAAATAAATATAAATAAAAATCATAATTTAATTTTATAAATATCAAGGAATAGTAGAGAAGTGAGTAATTACCTGTCTCATTGGTAGATAAGGTAACAGAGCCATTAATATAAACCTTAACTGCTGATTTCTTAAATGAGCATTTGTCATCTTTGCCATCATAAGGATAATCAGATTCTCCTTCCAATCCACCTAAACAGAAATAATAAACATGTTAAACTGAAATAAAGTTAAATTTTTATTTAAAAGTTAATGAATTAGAGCAGGTGACTTTTCTATACACTCTATAGAAGTGCTGCACTCCAGCTTTTTTTCAGTGTACTAATTCATTTAATTTTTCTCATAATAATTAAATTTATCCCAAGAAATCTAAGGAAAAATTCTTATTTTATATTAAAAATACTAGTTAAAAATTATTTTGGGAGACCCAAGAACTCCAGATGGCACTGAGTCTTACTCAGTGTCATTTTCTTTATTCATGCACTAGTAATGTTTAATATCAGATGAAGAAATGAAAGATGATGTGACAATAGGCATTACTTTCATTTAGTATAAAAACTGAATTACACTTTAAAAGACAATTTGAATGCCCTCCTTTCAGCCACAAGTTGACGGAAGTGCACATATGCAGATGATGAAGCACAAGACTGTTAAAAAGTATCTTTCCAACACTCCTTATCATTTTGTGCTCACGCACTGTTTAACAACGTAGTCTAATCCTGCACTCCATAAATTTTAAAATTTTATCAATTTGACAAGCAAGCGTACTATACATTTTAAGAGGTGAATTAACTTACAAGACAAAATAGTTTAGATTATGTTCTAAGGGAAATTAATGATTTTAGTTAATATTTTCTTAATAAGTCTTATGACTGCATCAGAGCCATATTATTACTTTTCATCATTTGAATGAATAAAATGCTTTCTGAGAAACATTATAAATTCAGATAAAGTAATAAACACTTATAACAATTTTAATTGAGATAACTTTTTGCCAATTTCAAGAAATCAATAAGGTAAAATACATTGACTTTCTTGTTAAAAATAACAAGGGTGAAGTTAATTCTTAAAAATACTAACAAATGATGTGTAATCATTTTTTAAAAAATTTAGATATACTATAAAAACAAAAATAATTTTTGTACATCAGAGGTTCCCAAATTTTTTCAATTCTCGGTACCCTTGGCAAATACAGATTTTTTCTAAGTGGCCTATGTAAAACTCCAACAAGTACTTTTTGCAAAATAGTCAATAGTTTTTATACAATTTAGGTAAAAATAAATATAACATAATTTAGGTTATACAAAAATTTATACAATAAATTTTAATAGATATAATAAATAATCAAATAGATGAGCCTGCTGATCACTATACATTTTCGCAAATCATAGAATTAACTGGGTTCAGCTACTCTTTAGGTCAGCAACTGCCGAAGACCTGGTTATTGCACAAATAAGAAGTAGCATAAGGGATTAATATTGTCAGAGCTTTAGCACTTAGGAGTAGATATCCATCTTCAATCAAAACTCAGCTAATTCCACGCTGCAAGATTTTTCTTTTTTTAAATTGTCACCAGGCAACACAAACAGATTCTCTTCCGTAGCAGTAAATGTAGATGGATTAAATGGATCTTGAATCCATGCAGAATTAGAAATATTATAATTTTGAAAGTATATTTTGGAATCTAAGTAATAAGTTATGATAAATGTTCTGCAGAAATATTACGACCTTGAATGTAATAAAATTCTGAAAATTATACTGCAGCATCCCTGTGAGGTAACCGAGACTCTCCAGGTTACTATAGTGCAGATTTCGGGAACCACTAAGCTATTCCATTTTGGAAGTAAGAAGAAATTAATAACTTCATCTTAATATGAGAAAATGACCATTATTATTTTCAAATTAATGAAATAACACACATTACATACAAAAATTATTTAAAAGACACTTACCAAGCCTTATGATTTCTTTGTAGGCATTTGTCTGCAAACCACCCTCACAACCTTTATCAACTTTGTCACAATCAACAAGTTCTTTAGAAAAATACAAACATTGTTAAAGCACATTTTCATCAAAAGCACATTTTCAAGTTAAAGTACTAAATTAATAATTATAACACAGAAAAATTATCAGGTATATGACACTACGTTTGTACTGACACTAGTCTTGAATTTATTGAAAATCATAAATCTGAAAATGCATTCAGTAATTTCACCTGATGGGACTATACTTACAGGAAGCCACTGTAACCAGTGAAATAAAATTTAAAAAAAAACTGAAGGCAATTTTTATATGCGGATATGGATTTTGAAGAAAATATTTCCATATACACTTTAAGATGTCAAGTTAGTTAGTTGACTCTCAATGAGTTCCTCAATTTGAGTTTTGAAACACTAAATTTCATTAATTAATTATTCAACATTAATGTAATTAAAATACTGAAGCTGGTGTCCCTGTATTGGAGGATAGCCCTATACATACCTCTAACCAGAATTTAAAAAATCATTAAGGTGGAATAATAAAGATGGGGATTTCAATGGAGAAATAAATAAATGCTTTTCCCCCTTTAAAATCACTGGAAAATAAGATCTGTAGTTTTTGTCAACCATGCATTGAGTTACTTATTCATACCTTTCCTTATTAGAAATCAATATGGTCATCACAAATGTGGTAAAATAATTAGGAAGTAAAAGGATATACAGGATTATTAGCACCTCCCAGATTAGATCAACCAAAGGAGGAAATCCTAATGAGTTACTGATACAACTGTTGCAATAGCTCCATACAAAAAGAGAAAAAAATCTCCTGGTATGATATCCATACCACCTGTATAAAAAGGTTAATACCAATTAAATAAATACCTTGTTCCGAGAGTGAAACCAAACCCTTTCCTTTCAATGCCCACTGTCCCTCAATATTTCCAGTTGTAGAAAATGCCCAGCATGATCCACACTGTGCCTGATCTTTGACTTCAGTGACAATTTTCTTGTCTCTCCAATCAAATGAATCTGGAAGTGGCACTTTGGGAATTTCAGCCTTGGGGATGATATCATTTGTTTCCATCAAGTCTGGTCTTAAACCAAGAGCATTCTTTTTAAATTCTTCATCTAAAAAATATTTATAAACATTAATACATGTAATTTCCAAATACATATGAAACAAACTTTATAAACATTTGTCCATCTATATAAAATGAATTTCAGTTTCAGCTCTCTTAATATATCTATTAAAAGTACTCTCCCACTAATAAATCGCTTTTACTTCCTTGGTAAAATTAGATCGGCATTGCTAATAAAAAAGATATCTAATCTATACTTTAATCCCAAGAAACAATCTAAGAACTCCAAAAAGTATCATTATATATATTTAAAAAAATAACAATGATAATTTTTGAGTAATATGAAAAATAATTACTGAAATATTATAAAATTTCATTACCCCCACCCCCCAAAAAAATTAACAGAAGCAGAAACTATTTACTTTCTTTCCCATTTTTATCCTCTTAGTTAAAATTTATTATTTCGCCAATTTATCACAAATATGTTTTTAAAAATATTTCAGCATTTACTGTGGCCCAAATAATTATTTTTATTTGAAAAATACTGATTTTGTTTAGTAAATATTAAGACAGCTTCTCAAAATTTTAGACTAATTCCTTTTTAATTTGCAATGTTTGGCGACATTCTTACATATAATTTAATTCTGTCATTCTTAAATATAATTTAATTCCGTTCAATAAAATGCAAATTCAAATGAGTAAGCAATTTAAAAATAGCAATAACTTAAAACAAAAAAAAAGAATTTCATAAAAAAAATTACAATTATTTAATGGCAAATATACTCTTTCTCATTATATTATCATTCATTCCATGATTTACCAGAATACAAGAAAGAAAAAGAATATACTTGATATAATTTAAGAATAATGAATAATTCATTTATCCCTATGTATTAAATTCAAATTCGTATTTAAAAATCAGTTAAACAAAAATAACTTCACATACACATGCAACTTAATAAGATACCAAATCCTAATCAGCAATATACATATTATCCCTACTTTACAAAGCAATATAGAAATATACATAAACAAAAGCACATAGAAATAAACAAGATAGTAAATCTCTACCTGACCAGTCAGCAAACTTGGTAGTTCCATATCTTGCAGTTCCACGTTCATGATCATTTAAAAATTTTATCTTCTTTAAATTTTGTCGAAAGATTTGAAATCTAGCTTGCTTTTCTGAAGAAGAAATATACATAAATACTGTTAGTCTATTATAAAACATTTTAAATTTATTTTTATTAAACCAAGTTAATAAAACTGTAGTCAGTGGCAACTTAAATTGACAGCACATAGAAAGCTATAAGCAACTGAATCACAGGGAAATGACATGTTTCTATGTCTATAGAAAGAGCTCCATGAAATTAAATGAGTTTTGCTTTAAATAAAAAGTTTAATTGCACAGAATAACAATTATATATAATTAAAACTGAATTCTGGGCACCTTTCTGTTAATGGATCAGAACAGTTGGCCTTATTCTGTTTCTGCACCAACATTCAGCAATGCGATTTAGTAAATGAATGCTAAGATTTGGAGATCCGTCACTAGGATTTGGCATTTTTTGTCTGGGGTGCTGTTACTGGAAAAATACTGAATTCGGTTTCTAAATCCATTAAGATAATATTCAAAATTATTTAAGTGAGCATAATGATACATCCCAAAGCTTCTGCCATATGTCAACATAAGCTGAAACTGATTAACAGTTTCAATAATAGATATGGGCACAAAAGCTAATTATAATACTAAATGGAAAAAACATGTACCATCTTCGTCCTGGTATTCTTTGCCATGCCTTGCAATGAAGTCTTCGAAAAGCAATTGCTCAGCATGCAACTGGTGAGCATTTTGGGGAGAAGGCTAGAAAAAGTTATATTAATTACTAAATGTGATTAATATAATAAGCATTAACATAATTTAATATAATAAGCATTAATACATTTTTTCATAATTAAAAAAAATAATAAAATTACAACAAGGCAAAACTTGAAGGAAGAAAGGAAGGAATTTTTACTCCCTAAAATCCAACACAAAATTGGTTGACTTTATTATTTAGTATTAAAAAAGATAAGTAAATATTCAATAGAACAATGGTGCATTTTTGTCAAACTGCATGAAGGTATATAATTATGCATTTATTTTCAAATTAAGGTAAAGGTTTTTTTTTCCAAGATAAAAATTCTTTGGCCGAATAAAAATTATAACATGGGTGGGAAAGAAAGGTAACGGGAAGGAACAAAAATTAGGAAGGTAAAAACAAAAATACCGACAGTTGAAAATCTCAGAGAAGGTAATTTTCATATCAACAATCAACTGATAACTGTACGATTCTAGATAGACCGAAGAAAAATCTGATTGTCAGTTATTCAAACAATGAAGAAAATATAATGGTTTTGCAAATACTATCAAATTTAAAAATTTCTGCTAACATAAAAAATAATGAACAGTAAAAAAAACTAAAGCACTTCTCTATTTAAAAAAAAAGAGAGAGGATAATGGAAAAATAGAATAATGATGGATCTTGGTCACATTGCAATAATATGCATAAGTACATAAAATCTTGTATAATCATGCATATAATTTAAAACTGAGTCTCAAGACAAAATTCTTCAATATAACAAAAAGATGAAAGAGGTGGAATTAGGATTAGGAAGAAAAGTTATATTAACCCTCTCGCTACTAGGGTCTCCTGGAAAAAATGTCCACCACAGCCCAAGATGTTTTTTGGGATTATATGACATCAGTTGGAATAGATTTTACATTCATCACATATATGTGACATCAGGCTCTGGTAGGAAACAGCTGTGTCACATATATGTGACAATTGGTAGCTAACGAGTTGCTGTTGTAAGTTGAAAAGATTTAGGAAGCAAACTTTATATCAACCAGGGATTTAAAACATTTCCTTGTGTCAGAAGTAATCAAGTATAATTATTTACCTAATTAACAAAAGATGAATTAAATAAGTGAATTTGACAAAAAAAATGGAAAGAAAGGAAAATTTTAAAGAAATTTAAGAATTTGTCATATAAACAAACAATAAAAAATATCACAAGTATGAAAAAATAGAGTGAAAAGCAAAAAAATTGCACAGAAACTGATGGAAAGAAAAACAGCAGGACTCCAAAGTTTATATTGAATGCAAAAATTATAATACATGGAATTTTTTATCAATAATTTGTAAAATAAATAATAACTTTAATAAAAGTAATCAATGATCTATAATATAAAAGACATGTGAAATTGCTAACGTTTAGGAATGTGGGTGTGGCTACATGCCAAAAGAGATTCAGACCAGATGCAGTGTGATCGATTTCATACCCACAGCATGTGCTTTCTTCGTTAGAGTGGCTTGCCCAGAAGGGTTTGGGGAGGGGGGGTTCTTAGAATTCGGAGCTGTCATTGCGGTTTTTGAGAGGGGAAGTGAATTTCCCTTATCTTTGAAAGAAAAACTCTGGTGTTCCTGTATTTCGAGGTCTCTCTATTCCAATAGTCTTTTCGATATTTTCTTCCTTTTATGTACTTAATTTTTGAATTGAATATTTAAGAGGAAAGTTAGCGTCAATTGATTCATCAGTTCTGTTTTTCATGCTTTTTTTTTTATTTCTTAAGCACTCTGGCAATCTACATGAGATTTTCTTCAACAACTTCCGTTAGTAAATCTGTGACAATCAAATCCGAGATATTGTTAGCAAGCTAAAAGCCCATCTTAGATAGGCACAAATCTTCTAGTTTGTAAAGGAAAAATAAGCTACAAAAGCAATTCATATCAATTATGTTCAAAAACAAATTGATCTCATCATGTTTTTAGATGAAGTGGAGAAAACTTGATTGTGAATTATTCACACAGAGAAAATAAAATGGTTTAATATATTAATCAATTAAATATTTTTTACTTACACAAAAGATAATGATAAGTACTTATTGTAATGTTGAAATGGAAATTAAAATTGTAACAGATAAATAATAGAGCATTAGGTTTTTTTTCATAATTTGAAAACATAAATTTTTTTTATATACCTTGACTCCTGGATCAGTATTGCATTCGAAGCTAGTAAGTCTGTGTTCATTTTTCAAATTTCGATAAATAATCAAATTGCAAACTTTATGTGGTCCCTGAAAAGCAATTTTTTAAGCATGTTACAGATAAAATATAAAAGAAATATACAACAAAAATAAAGGGAATAAATAATACACATTCTTAATTATTTTATAACACAAATTTGTATACTTCACAATTTGACCTGCACTCCAAAAAAAAAAAAAAAAAACCATAAAAAAAAACAGATAATTAATAATTAAAAAAAAAAAATTTTTTTACTACAAAATTTACCCAGCAACCAAAAAAAAAAAAAAAAAAACCATTCATAGTCACTGAGAATTACTATAAAAATAGCAATGAGTTTATTCCAATATGAATTCATGCTCAAGCAAACAATAAGAATTTGTAAAAAGCTAATTTAGGAAAAGCTGATAAAATATTTTTAATCTGTTAAAAATAACTTATAAAAATAAATCAAAATATTACAAATAAACAGAATTTTAAAACATTCAAATCAGTTATTAAACATTTATAAGAAGAAATATACTTAAAAAATCAGTGTCACTCTATGGTTTAAAATTGCTACAAATAACTATTTTAAGCAAGGATTATTAGGCTGGAAGTTTTATGAAAGTCAATGAAAATAAGAATAAAATATAAAAATAAAGGGCTCGACTTAAGAACAGTGTGCGGTCCGCCAAGTTGAATTCTTTTCCCACGCCAAATTAATTTATCGCCAAATGTGGTAACCTTCTTCATTTTGTAGGCAACCCTAAAACTTTGCCAGAATTTCTAATTTGTGCCAGAATGTCAGAAAATTCATGTTAAATTTCATACAATTTTATGCAGTATTTGCAATTTTCTGTGCTATTTCCAATTTTATTTACTATTTACATTTTTTTGTTACGGCTGTCAGTAGAATCGCCGCCATCTTGACACCATTCAAGATGGCGGATATTTGGCGACTTTTTGGATGATTGGCGCAATTTCCCAGTTTGGCGAGAAACCGCACATTGTTCTTAAGTTTTACCAAATAAAGCTTTAAGTAATAATTTAAAACTTTTATATTATATAGATGTAAAAAAAATAATCATTTTGTAATAAGAAAATTTCTCATTTTCCCCAAAATCATTTGCAAAAAAAAAAAGAATATATTTAAAAAATACTATCCATTTAAAGAATAATTAATAGTATTTATCAAACTGTATTTACCTCTAAGAAGTCACAGCCATTAAGATCTTCATATTTAACTTGAGACTTCTTGCATTGAGTATAACCAACACTCACTTTGACTTTGTAGTTATATCCTGCAACAACCTAAAAAAGAAATTAATAAATCAATCACTTTTCATAGGTACAAATGTAAAATTACTGTGCTCTTTGTGCAAGTGGGTTGTTAATTACTAATAGTTATAAACACTCTTCAGATTCTCTTACTTTCTTTACAAAAAAATATCCTTTTCTAGTAATACAAGACAACAAAGCAAAATCCTCCATATAATGGAGAAAAAAATGCAAATGCATTTTGTGATGCAATGGAACACTATCACAACTAATTATGAAACACAAAAAAAAGAAGAAAAGAAACATCTGAAACAATGAAGTCATGTGACTAATACATTCATAATTCAATTTAAATTCATATTCTTCAACTTAAAAAGAACCTTCCCTGAAATTCCCACTTAACTATTAAACAATATAAAAGATTTGAGACTTACCTAAAAAAGTTGTAAGTAAAATGAATAAATATCTAATATACTCCTAAGTGAATTAAGCATATTGAATTCAAATACAATCATCAAAAGATTTTATTTTAAAAGACATAACACTGAGACATGGAAGTGGAAAATAATGCTCCGATTAAGAAACAATTTTAACAAACTATGGGAACATGCACGATGTTCTTTTTTTTTAATCATAAAATAAACCCCAAAGTCTAAATAATTTTTTTAAAAAGCTGACTTATTTTTCTGATCTGGGAAGAAAGTAACTGGGAAAATTTCTTGAAGTCACTTTTTCAAAATCAGGTGCAGGATCCAATATACTTTTCCCAAACACTCAAAAAATTAAAATAATAATGATTTTACTAACCTGCCTTTCAGCTTCATGAACTTCAATGAGCTTGGAATGATACAGAGAATTGGATCGTTGTGAAAGTAATCTTACACCAGATTCAACAGCTTTTTTCAAACCAGGATCATCCAGAGATATCTTCTGCCACTGTCCAGTGGCTAAAACCAATGGCAACAAAAATAAGAGACTAAAACGCAGCATCTTTAAGCGTAGCGTAATTATTAAGTAATGTCACATTTGTATATATACAAACAACATATGACGTAATGTTGTCAATGATCTGTGAGTCGATTGCCGCACCATCTATCGAACAATTTTTAAGTTAAGGAGTGTAGAAAACGATAAGAGGAATTTTCTGATTAATTGTGCTCTTAACAAAAAAAGTCAAATGATCAAGTACAAGCACTACGTGCAAACAATAGGTGAACAAAGTCCCGTAAAACTGCAATAAAAGTTCAGCAAACATGAAAGATTATATACTTATCATTGTTTGCTACAAGATAAAAATTAAACATGAGATACTTATCATTATATCGGAAATATTAGATGAATAAATGTGTTATTAATTTTAAAAATTGATCATTATCATAAAAAATTCTAATAATGCATACAAATTTAAATAAATGTGAAACGAACAAGCGAAATGTTAATATTAAAAGTAAATTTTAGCCTATTCGGTAGTGAAGTTTCAAAACACAAAGACAACCTTTTTTTACGAATTTATAAAAATTGGAGAAAAAATTGTACGCAAACTCAGAGCCGGCCCGAACAAAAGCAGGGCCTGGTACAAAGTTGACTTGCGGGGGCCTTGACAAAATTTCGCCAACAAAATAATTCATTGCTTTTTGCTATTCATTATATTTCACAATTTGGTTAAGTAAAGACTGAAAAAAATACATGAAAATAATAAATAATTAAAATATTTTTATAAAGTTAATATTTTAATCACACAAAAAATCGTTAATAAATTAAACAACAAAAATAACAGCTTCATATATAAAATTTGGTATTCAACTTACTAAAATAAGTTTACGATATGTGATTTTCGTTTCATTTTGTTATAAGTTTTATAGCAAATACGTTGATAATATCATTATGATTTAGATTTTTGGTTAATCGATAGATAAAATGACTAAGCAAAACAATTGTTAGCCTCTAATGCTAGATCTCAAGTAATTTTTTTATTATTTTTAATCTTGAGGAAGATTTTTCTGCAGGTGCGAGAGTTATTAGTTAGGTAAATGTAATTTCAGAACAGTATTAAAATTTGGATACAATTTTAATAAATTATTTTTAAATAAATGTTATAAATATTTGCACTATTTTGACCTAGAAGGTAAAACTTGACGCCAAATTTTGATTTCGTTAAATAAATTAATGCAATTCATTTTCGTTTTGCTCAATCTGACAGCGGCCTTGTGCGCTCGCACCTTTCGAAACCTCCTCTCGCTGGCTCTGAATTCGAGCATTCTTTTCTAAATAAAAGATAAAATTCCTCCCATTATTTTTTGCAAACTCATGTTGTAGGAATGTGTCCTGTCTTCCTGATTTTATGAGGATATATTAAGAAAGTGTTCGGTTTGAAAACTTTCAGTGCTAAAACTAAAATTATAAAATGCGAAAATAGTTTCAATTAGAGTTTCAAAACATGAAAGCTGAACTTAAAATAACTTTTAACTTTGCAGTCAATTGAAAGAAAAAATACTGCCCTTTCAATTTTTCTGTCGATTTACAACATCAGCACTTGCATTCAGTATTGAAATAAAATTTCATACTGTATGAATTGGATTTTCTTGTATTTTGAATTATCAAGTGAATTCTTAAAAGTTGAACTCATTATTTCTTCATATTTAAAAACAAGTTGAACTCATTATTAGAAATGTATACAATAATAACCAGGGATGGCTCCAGAGGGGGACCGAGAGGCCATGGCCCCCGTCAGGGAATATTTTTGTACGGGGGTATTCAACTGTAGTTGATAAATAATAATCTGGCAAAAATTTGAGACTAATTCGCCCCCCCCCGTAATGCAGGGGGAAGACCGTGTCGGGGAGACCTTGCCCCCCTAAGAAAATCGAGCTCCCCCGTCGGGCAAACTCTAGCGCCATTCCTGATAATAACAAATAGCAAAAATATTGAAATACAAAAACAAAAGGGGAACTACATTGTTTTATAAACTGATAACCTGTTATAATATTAAAATTTGGGGTGGGAGAATATAAAAGGAAAGTTTATTTAATAAATAACTATAAAAAAGAGACAAAAATTAGCGTACTTGAAATTTGTCTGCAAGAACAAATGCAGAATATTTTATTTTGCTGTACGGATGATACTAATGCGAACGAACTGTTCAATGGAAAATTAAGCTTCTGAGAAATCTCCTTGGGTTACCCCTCGTGTTTCACACAATCCATTATTCAGATTCACTACTATTGATTAAACTCTGAGGAATAGATGTAACAACAAGTACCCACGATGAATTCATAGATGCTGGAAACCACACTGTTGACAAGAAAAGCGAGAAATCCTTGTGAGATATATGCTTCATCGTCGCTTAGCAGTCCTGCTGAATACAAGGGGAACATATGTGTTCAATTTAGAACTAGATAAGCAGAAAAAGCATTCCTCTAGAGGTGTTTCTGAAAGCTGCCCTGGGAAAGACTATCTGCTGGCCATTAGGGGAACAGATGTGGATCCGCACACAAGCATTACCCCCTGTATAACCTGAAAGTAATAGTCTCGGGAACAAGGATTATATTGAATGTTATTACCTGCAATTTATCTTCAAATGACGGACATCCACTTTGGGGTGCTCCCTCCTCCCGCACCAAAAAAGAGTGACCATATGATGGCTGGAGCAATCGAACCTGGTTTAGGATTGAATAATGTTATCACTTTTTACCTTTTATTCTGCCCAAGAATCGGAAACACGTGGTAGCAAACGAAATTGTTGGATTCTTACCACTAGATCCACCAATTACTTTTTTAACAGATCTTTGAAGGAAATCTTCAAAACAGAAAAAAAAATTGCAATATATTTCTTTTTCGAAAAAATTCTTAATCTTTTATGTCTTTTTTCTACATAAAGGTTAGTTGAAGGAATTTTTACAAAAGGAAAAAAAAAATTAATGAATTTTGCAAAATCCGTCAACGGCATTTCAGAGGCGCGGGGCCTTTCAGAAGCACGGGGCCTTGTGCGGTTGCACCGTTCGCACCCCTCTCGGGCCGGCCCTGCGAAAACTTAATTAATATCATCGAAAAGATAATTTTTTGCATTTCTGGATGGCGTGAAAATTATTTTCTGATATATTATTTTCGTAAGTCATAAAGTAAGAAAACGAAAATTTCCCTTATATTTTTAATTAGTTAAAATTTTCAAAAACGGCTTCGAGGTACATATTCCTCCGAAGTATTTTTGAACCCACGCACACCTATTCTCCTTTATTATTTGGAGAGATAAATTATTTTAGGAGGCAGTATTGTTTCATTTTTCCGGTCTCATTAAAAATGTTGAATTTTGATTAAAATAAAAGTTTGTTACTTTGTTAAGCTTTTAAACATGGATTTAGAAAGCAAAGTTTATTGATAAAACATTTTTTTTTATCTCACACTTATTAATCATCATTATTTTCGATATTTCCGTGTGTATCAATGTACCCCTGGTACGGGGCAGATTGATACAAATCCATTTTTAGAAAAAAAAGTGTAATAAGTATTTTATTATGTCATTAAAGACCAAAATTCGACTGAAACCCTGTATTAGATTAACAAATATATAAATATAGTGTATTAGTTCTAATTATTTCCGTCGGTAAAATAATTTTTTAACTTTCCAAAAAGAGTGATTGATATATCAATGTCCCCGCATTTCCCCTATATGCCTTTCGTCTCTCCGACCATAACCTTTTATTAAGAGAAATTGGAGGAAAGAAAGAACAAAAAATTTATACACTCGAAAACAATACCGAAATCAGATCGAAATCAATCATTCCTCTCTCAATGTGATGAGAAAAGTGAATTTAGCTGTAACTGGGTGAGATATTCAAGAGTTCATTGGTGCCTTTCTGGCGCTGATTCGAACTCTGACAAAAAAAAAAAAAAAAAAAAAAAAAAAAAAAAACTGCTGCTATGGGTGCGACCATCAGCGAATGGAACTTTCAGCTCAACGACTTTAGGGAAAATAGATGATATTATTGCCTATTCCTCAACAACTGCCGACGAAACAATTGGAGATATTTTTTCCAATTAAAAAAAAAAGAAATTGAACCGCTGTAGGGAGGTTTCTGTGCTTTACATGCTAGCAGCTTTCGACAACGAACTTCTTCGCCGGAATATAATTTCAATTGAATGTCTGATTTGTTATTCATGGTTCCCTCACCATAGTAATTTTAAACTTCAAATTGTAATAGACATTTAATCCGTGTTCCCTTCGTAGCTTTGCACCTGTTCTGTTCATTGTCTACATCAGAGGTTCTCAACCTGTGGTACGCGTACCCCTAGGGCTACGGAAGGATAAGGACCAGCTGGGGGTACGCGAAATAAAAGTCGGTAATGGCGGACGCAAGAAAATATAAAGGATTAAAAAATTTACAGTATTTTGTAAAAGTGAAAGTTGTGATAGTCTGAAACCTACTCTCACAATAGGGTAAGCCACAAAGAACATCACCCTGCCCTGCCTAAGCCGCAACAGATAGTCAGGCACTGTGGTTCTGGCCAGGGCCGGCCCGAACAAAAGGCCTGGTTCAAAGTTCATTTGCGGGGCCTTGCAACAAAATTCGTATAACAAAATAATGATTTATTTCATTTTGGTAATTATTAAATTGCTCAGATTGGAAAAGGACGTAATTAATAAATGAATATAATTTATGCATAAGGAATATAAGAAATATAATTTTAAAAATAATTTTTGATAATTAAAATTTTTAAATTTAATATGACCAACGTACAAACTTTAATGCTAAAATAGTTAAAAACATTATCCTACCCGAAATCAATAATGAAGTTAATTTAATTATACTTATTAATTAGCCAAAAATAATTATGAAAGGGCAAATTTTAACCCTCCGGAAGTCGCGCGTATGTACGAGGCACTTGTATCGTATTATATATTTATATCGTGTTATTTTACAAAAATGAATCCAACTTTTATTTATGTAATTTGTATTTAATAGCTCCGTACTAAATAAAGATTATATAATTAAAAATTGCACTTAAATTTATAAAAGAACGATATAAGCAAGTAATAAGATGCACAATATAAGCATCTCCTACAATACGCGTGACTGCTGGAAGCTTAAATAATATTTAATACTTAGTAATATAGTGTTATACTAGACAAATAATAGTTCGAATTATATTGGATTTCGATTAAACATGCACTTTTCTAGATTTCATGGGGGAAAATTCATCAATTACTCCATCGAATTAATTTTTATCAGAAGTGTATTTTTCGATGCTAAGAAATGCAAGGTCACTGAGGCCATCCCCATGGTTGCTCGAGAAAATGACAATATTAATATCAGTTTATTGAATGAGCGTTTACAGTTAGCAACAGACACTGAAATTGTTAAAAGTATCTGAAGGGCATTTCTCAGATTTGGGAAAACATCCTCACCGTAAGATAGTATAAATTTTAAAACCTCCATAGCAATTTTTGAACAAAAGAAATGTTAAATATTTTTACATTTTTCGATTCAAGTATGATAGCACACAATTTTTTGTGTGCTTCCATTATTGTAGAACGAGGACAGAAACGTACTGACTTTTCAATAATAAATACGAATTACTGTAAATATATTTCAGAGAGAGAGAAAAGTATAAACTCAGATAAACTTATAAGTAAGTTTAAACAACGCCGAGGTTGCTCAGTCATTGGGACTGAAGAGGATTCAAGTATTTGATGCAAGTACAAATTAAATAATTTGACATTCACATTTTAAAACAGCTATTTGAATATGATAATTGAATTCAAGCATTCCTTTTTAAATAAAAAAAATTCTTCAATTATTTTTTACGAACACATGTTGTAGAAATGTGTTCTGTCTTCCTGATTTTGTGAGGAAATATTAAAAACTGTTCAGTTTGAAAACTTTCAGTGCTAAAATTAGAATTATAAAATGAGAAAATAGGTTCAATTAGAGTTTCAAAACATGAAAATTCTAGAAACTTTAAATAATTTTTAACCACGCAGTCAATTGAGAGAGAAAGTCCCTCTCGCCCTTTCAATTTTTCTGTCGATTTACGATTATAGTATTGAAATAAAATTTCATACCATATGAATGAGATTTTCTTTTAACTTAGATTATGAAATGAATTCTTAAAAGTTGAGCCCATTATTTCTTCATATTTAATAACAAATAAACCAATAAGATAAAACTAAAATAGAGAATCACCTGATCACAAACTTATCTACAATTATTCACAACCTACTGATAGTTTCGGTTTTAGGATATTTAAATTGAATCAATCTTCAAAATGCTTCGTATATTTTAGAACTAATCCAAATGATTTTGATATGTAGTTTGTCAAAATAATAAAAAGATGCAAATAAGTAACATTTTATAATGAAAAATGCACAATGTAAACGAGTAGAAAACACAAATTGTCGTTTGTTAATAACAAAATCTTTTATCTGAAATGTATTCAATAATAACAAATAGCAAAAATATTGTACTACAAAAACGAAAGGGAAACAACATTGTTTTTTTAAATTGATAACCTATTATAATATTAAAATTTTCTTTTTGGAAATATAAAAAGAAATGTTGTTTAATGAATAACTATAAAAAAAAAGAGATAAAAAATAGCATACCTGAAATTTGCCTGCAAGAACAAAAGCAGGATATTTTATTTTGCTGTATTCACTGTATTCTGAATGAGAACGAACTATTCAACTGAAAATTAAGCTTCCGAGAAGACTCATTGTGTTGTCCGTAGTGTTTCACACAATGTAAATAATATTCCAGATTCAATATTTCAGATTCACTGCTATTGGTTAAACTCTGAGGGATAGATGTAACAGACTACCTTTTAACAAGTATCTACAATGAATTTATAGATGCTGGAAAACCACATTTAACAAAAAAAGAGAGAAACCCCTGTGATATATGTCTCATCATCATTTAACAGTCCCACTGGACACAAGAGAAATACATGTACTTAACATAGAGCTAGATAAGGAGAAGATGGGGAGGGGCACTACAAAGTGTGTGTCCTTGATGGATTGATAGTGGGATGGATAAATTTAACAGAAAACCTTTCAGCAAGTACCTACGATGAATTCATAGATTCTGTAAAACCACACTTTTTACAAGAAAAACGAGAAACCCCTTTGACATATGTGATTTATCATCGTTTAGCAATCCCATTGGACACAAGGGGAACAGATGTGCTCAATTTAAAACTAGTTAAGCCAAAGATAAAGCATTCATCTAGAACTGCCCTGGGAAAGACTCTGCTGGCCATTAGGGGAACAGATGTGGATCCCCACAGAAGTTCCTGAAGCAATTGTCTCGGGAACAAGTAATGTATTGAATGTTATCACCTGAAACCGACTTAAGCCATTTCCCGAAGACGTCAGAACGTATAACTCGCAGTCTCCTGTTTCTGCAATGTTTACATGTATGGTCGGATAAAAACAAACAAATCTCAAAAAAGCATTTTCATTTTGTAAGATCCGTCAGCAGCGCGTGTCCTTTCAGAAGCGCGGGGCCATGTGCGGTCGCACCGTTCGACCCCCCTTCGGCCGGCCCTGGGTCCTGCATAATAGTCCCCATTACGCGCGGCTCATGCAACAACAACCCCCCCCCCCCGTATTACCGGGGTACGACCTGTCATCGGAAGTGGGCCCAAAGAGCCACACCACCATTATTGTGCCATCGGGTTGACGAGAACCTGCTTACTTATACGGCAGCCTCTCATCCGTGAACATGCGGTGTCTCCCCGATAAGGTACGCTCATAATAAGAAAAAAGAAAGCAAAAGAAAACCTGGTAAGTGATTGATATTTTGTCTTTACCAGCGCCGATTATGCATGCATCATCAATGTCCGCAAAAGCTGTAGCTACACTAAGAGCCAGTGTGGTATGCTTTTTATTTTTGTTCTTCTAGTTTAGGCTTATCTAGAACAATCCGGAATCTTCTAAAAGATTCTTGTTTTGGCGTTTTTATTAAAAGCATGATTAAACGCAGGTATCTTTATTAATTGCTCGATTGGGATGCATAATGAATAACGACTGTTCATATAAATCAAGTTTTGTGTTTTAAGGGTGCTCAATTTGATTGGTTTGGTTTGTTTTGTGGCACAAAACTGGTGCTTGTAGGCTATGCGTGCTCAATTTGAAGTGCTTATCTTTAGAGTGCCTTCAATTCGATATTGTTTGATTTCTCAAAATGGACAAGTGGTTGAAAACCGGAATTCTTAAGAGATCGATATCTAGAACTGAAATTCGAACCACTGATTTGGCAGCTATGGAGATAACTGTGGATCAGCAAGATGATAATCATGAAGTGCAAAGGCCGACTGATTGGCCTGTTCAGGTAAGAAATAAAATTGATTATTTTAAGAAGAAGAAGGAAAACTCAAAACATCAGTGCGTCTCCGAAGAAGAGAAAATATTCTAACGAATACTTAAAATATAGATTTTCCATCACGGGTGATGAAGATTGTCCAAAACCACTCTGCGTTGTTTGTGGAGAAATATTGTCAAATGGCAGCATGAAACCATCTTTACTAATGCGCCATTTAGCGGCTAATTCAACTATCACCCGATTGTTCAAATCTTTGTGTGGAGACACGGGCAGCCTACATACTACGTTACTTTTTCACACAAGAAGTGAGATGGCTTTCGCGAGGAAATGCACTCACAAGATTGTTTGAACGAAGACATGAAGTTCATATCTGTTTTGAAGATCACTCTTTTACGTTGAGCTCAAAATTTTATGAAAGTGAATGGTTGCAGCAACTTGCGTACTGACTTATCTGACATTTTTTCAGAAATAAATACATTTAATTTAGGATTTCAGAACCATTTTATAACCATTTTTAAGATAATTGACAAAATCGAGTCTATCATTAAGAAGCTGAATTTTCGGGAATCCTGTATAAAAAATTAAAAAAAAAAACCAGTATAAAGTTTTTGAGACACTTTACAACTTTTTATCTGAGGACGAACTTAAATTAACAAAACAAGTAAAAACTAGTATAATAGCACATTTAAAAAGACTTAAGTTGTCATTCAGACAATATTTTCAGAAGTGCAGATATGTGGATTTTAAATCCATTCAACAAAGCGTTTTTTTTTTTTTCAAAAAGCTGAAAAATTAACAATTTCTGATAAAGAAAAATGAATTGAACTTTCCACTGATTCTTCATTAGAATCTGAATTTTAAAAAAAGAAATTTAATTGACTTTTGAGTAGCTGTGAAAGAAGAGTAGCAAGAACTCTGTGTTAAAGCAATAAAATATTTAATACCTTTCCACGAACACAGAACTTGTGGAAAGAGCATTCTCGTCTTATACATATATTAAGAATAAATATCGAAATAAGCTCGACGCTGCTCCAGACATGAGATTATATCTCTCTCCATTTGAACCCAATTTTTTAAAACTCAGCTCCATGAAACAAACTCAAGGATCGCATTGAAATTTTCTTGCACTTGAATATAACTGATTATCAGTGGCGGACTGGCGAGGTTGCCAGCTTTCCCGATGGCATGTTGGCTCCCTTAAACAGAAGACAATTTGGGCCCCCAGGAAGTGTGGGAGAGAAAAAAGAACTATTTCTCTATAGTAAGCTTTTCTAAATCAAACAAATAAAATAGCCCTTCGTTGGGGATTTATTGCCGTCATAATTCGACCGACCGAACAGCGGGTGGTCGAATACCAACCCAAGACGCATAAGCAATTACAACTGCCCGTAGGAACTGTACTGAGTTCTCTCTCCACTTCCTTTGACCTTCGGATCATTTATAGATGTTTCCCCCAGAATGTTGCAACCATCGCACAAACCCTCGGGCTATTGGAACCAGGGCCATACTTCTCTGGTCCTGTATTGGAACAGGGTACCTCTTCTGTCCAAAGTCGAGCCGCAATACTCATTAAGAGTTTTTGTTGGTTTTGGAAGCCCCCGGAAAGACGGAAGGAATTGCATCCCTTTGTGCAGAAAGGGTGCGGTTCTTGTGAGAGATAGCTATAAGAGCTGCCTTTTTCTTTCTTTTTTGTAGTTTCATTTTACTATCATAAATCTGACAAACAAGGGAATTCGCCTCTAAGAAAAGGTTTTCTTGGCTAAAACTTTGGCTAGGACACTAAATAATATCTATGAAAAGACGACACTCACGCTTTTCTTTGTGCGTCCTGGGGGGGTCAGTCTTATTGGTCTGTCTTTTATGGAAAATAATTGGTGAGGAAAGTGTTATTTCTGTTTTTAATCGTAAGAGAGTAAAGAATATGTAGCGTATCATGCAAAAGGAAAGAAAAAAAAAATTTTGAAAGGTAAGCTGAAATTATCATTTCTCTATTTTTACATTGCTTTTGTAGTATTAAACACTAGCCGCATTCGGCTACCAACCCACTCGTCCATCTTATTAATTGTCTTAATTTGTTTATATTAATAAACTTTAAATTCGACAACTTATTTAATTTTTGTTAAGTTAAAAGTATTAATTGCTACAAAAGACCGAGAAAGAAATTAGTTGTGCAAAGAAAAAAGAAGAAAAAAAACAGTAGATAGGAAATGTTTTAGCATTTGAGATAAATTTTGATGCAGTTTGTTTTTGTGTCTAATGAAACTAATGACATAAGTCTTCACATCCAACTGTTAAAAAAGTCTAAAAAACACGAGATTCAATTGAGATTATTTTTTTAAAATTTTGCATAATTAAAATCTACAATTATTGTTCATTATTAAGCTTATTATAAAGTGAAAATTTAACCTCATCATATCAAATAAATGAATTACATAATCTCCAGGAAGATTATCTTTCCTTAGGTGGAAAGATGAGCTTAATGCCATTGCTAAAAAGTAAATTTATTACAATAACATAGAAAATCTATCAAAAACTAAATTTATTTGAAGTAACGAAAAAAGAAAGAAAAAAAACTGGACTTAAAGAAAGAAAAAAAAAAAAAACTGGCGGAAACAATGAAAATGGACTGCATTTTAATATATATATATATATATATATTGAATTAATATTATGATTGTAGATATGTGTGGGCCCTCACTGACTCCTGGCAATCACTATTTTCAGACCCAGTCCGCCACTGCTGATTATTACGAAGTGTAATTTTTAGCTAACCTTATAAGTTAATATGAAATTATTACAATACTGTTTTTATTTGTTTTGCAGTTTAACTAATACTATTTTAAAATTGGAATAAAATATAAAATTAAAAATAAGTCCTGCAAATGCCATTAATTCGCGTTATTAGACTCTTAAGCTTACCTAAGCCCTTAACATTATTGATAAAAACTTATTTGCATAGACGGATGATTGTGGGTTGTGGGTATGACAGAAGAGGTACGCGAAAATGAAAAGTCTAATCAAGGGGTACGCAAAAATGAAAATTTTAATCAAGGGGTACGCAAAAATGAAAAGTCTAATCAAGGGATACGCGAAAGGAGAGGGAAAAAAGGTTGAGAACCCCTGATCTACATGAACGTCTCTAATGGAATTAAGTAAGTGCACGTGTTATCTAACATCTAATTGCACGCAGGGCCGTCTTAACAAAGTTGGGCGGCCTGAGCCAAAGTAATTTGGAGCTCCGTCAGAATCCCGTCAGATTAGAAATTTGGGTTCCTATGGCCCAGCAAAAATGCCTACCAAATAAAATAATTGAGGAAAAAAACTATAATATTAGGTATCCGCTTGCAGCTGCCTGTTTTATGACTGATAATGTAGGTGACTTCTGTTTTATGTATAGTTTAGGATTTTTCTCACTGATTGTCTCTGCATGAATATTTTTGAACTGATACACATATTTATGTAGCATTACGAAATCGAAGTCTATCTAGTTACAAGCCCATAATCTTATTTTTACTTTTAAAATAATTAAAATTATAATTAAACTAGAAAATTACCTGTCATGGTATGACGGGGGCAAATTGCCTCTTCATTCGAGAGATTCCCCGGAATAAAATGTAATAGATTTCCCGGATGTTTAAATAGATATATATGCGAGAGAAATACTCAGCTTGACAAATGTATGTCAAAAGTTAAAATTTCAAAGGAATTCTTTTTCGAAATTCTAATCAAAACAAAGCACTTCTCTGCTTGTCAAACGTTGCCAAAAAATATTATCAAATTATATCATAACGATTGCAATAAATAATCAGATGCATCGTGGCGTCCAAACTATATGACACGCATGATATACCACTGACTTGATTTACTACTTTCAATTAAAAAACGGAAATTAATTTGAAATATATGATTAATATAATTTAAAATTTATCGGGAACTATTGATCATAGCGAAATAAATTTTATATTAATCGGTAGCAAATTTTATTTCACTATCTTAGAGCTATTAAATTTGAAATTAGAACAATTACTTTTTTAAATTTCAAATTACTGAAATTTATGTGCTCCAACAATCAAATAACACTTTTTAACGTCTCGCAGTGATGCTATGGCGCGAATTTTATTGTTAGAGACGTCAGGGCGTTACCGGATCAGTGAGAGACAGACCAGGGCTATTATATTAGTAATAATTTTTGGTTCAAAATTAAAACAAAATCTGTATAATAAATTTTTAGGCGCCCTTATATCAACGACGACCTTGGGCTTCATCGCAATTAACCAATTGGATTAGACGGGCCTGATTGCACGTCGTAGGCATCCACTTTTGTATTCCTCATGCAAAATAAGCATTTGATATCAATATGAAAATGACGTGGTGCATTTTACGTATCGCAGCACGTTAGCTAGATTAAAATACGCTGATGAAAAAAACTGAAACATAGCATCCATAATCTTTCAGATTACTGAATATATTTCTGAATAAAATTTCTATCTTAGAGGACTTCGTTTTCAGATTTTGAAAAAAAAGTATAACATAAAAAAGGTAATAAAATCCTTTAGGATAATTAATACCTTAGCATTCAATAATGGAAGAGAAACACGCAATTAAATATTCGTTTAAACAATGAAAGCGATTTGAATTTCATTGCAGCAATGAAAAGTATTGTAAATTAAACCTTAAAAATATTTTTTAAAAATTATTATAATTAAGGGGGAAACTGTACGGCAACTTAATTCATATCATTGGAAAGATAAGGTTGTGAATTTTCAGATGGTGTAAAAATCATTTTTTGTGCTATTATATTTTCAGAAGTTACAAAAATAAAACGCCAAAATTTTGCCTAATTTTTTAATTAATTAAAATTTCAAAAAATTGGCTCTGAGGTGCGCATCTCAACCCTCCAAAGTATATTTGTGCCAAATTGCGTAGTTTTGTTTCCAGCGGTCTGTCCTGTAGAGCGCCAACACGTACACCCTCACACACACAGACACACAGACACACACACGCACCCACTCACTAGATTTTTAAATTCTATTGATTTTTGAATATTTCCAGCTCATTAAAATGGAATGTCAAGTGTACAAAATTTAGCATTTATACATTTATTTTTTGCGTTTAATTGGGATGTTAAAACCGTCGAAGCTATTTGTGAAATTTTTGCTGTATGTGAAGTATAAAAAAATGAATCTGAAGAGTTAAAATACATTTTAGAAACGTTCATGAATTATTATTCAATCCAATATTATTATTTTATTTTAAACAGATCTTTGATATCGCCGAAGCTGGGTCACGGGTTCAAGACCCGATTTCATTGGGAATTCGCCGTGTAATATACACCTGGTATCTGTTATACGGTCATCGTAGGCAGGGCCGGCCGAGGGGGTGCGAACTGTGCGACCCCACAAGGTCCCTCGCCGATGACGGATTTTGCAAAATCCATTAAAATGTATCCTTTTTAAAAAATTCTTTCAACCAACTTTTATGTAAAAAAAGGCATAACATATTAATAATTTTTCTAAACAGAAACATATTGCAATTTTTTTCTGGTTTTGGAAATTTACTTCAAAGATCTATTAAAAAAGTAATTGGTGGTTCTAGTGGATAAGAATCCAACAATTCCCTTTGCTACCTGGAGGTCCACGCGTTTTCTTGGGCAGAACAAAAGGTAAAAAGTGATAACATTGTTCAGTCCTAAACCTCGTTCGACTGCTCCAGGCATCATATGGTCACTCTCTTTTCGGTGCTGGGGGAGGGGGCACCCCAGAGTGGATGTCGGTCATTTGAAGATAAATTGCAGGTGATAAAATTCAATTCATTCCTTGTTCCCGAGACTATTACATTCAGGGTAAGGGACTTGTGTGCGGATCCACAATTGTTCCCCTAATGGCCAGCAGATAGTCTTTCATGCTTTTTCTGCTTATCTAGTTCTAAATTGAACACATCTGTTCCCCTTGTATTCAGCAGAACTGCTAAGCGACGATAAAGCATATATCTCACAGGGGTTTATCGCTTTTCTTGTCAAAAATGTAGTTTTCCAGCATCTATGAATTCATCGTAAGTACTTGTTAAAAGGTAGGTGTTACATCTTTTCCTCAGTGTTTAATAAATAGTAGTGAATCTGAATATTGGATTGTGTGAAATACGATGGATAACCCAAAGAGTTTTCTCAGAAGTTTAATTTTCCATTGAACAGTTCATTCGCATTCGGAGAATCAGCAGTACAGCAAAATAAAATATTCTGCATTTGTTCTTGCAGACAAATTTCAGGAATGCTAATTTTTGTCTCTTTTTTATAGTTATTTATTAAACAAACTTTCCTTTTATATTTCCAAAAAGAACATTTTAAAGTTATTATAGGTTCTCAATTTATAAAACAATGTAGTCCCCCCCTTTGTTTTTGTATTTCAATATTTTTGGTATTTGTTATTATTGTATATCTTTCAGATAAAACATTTTTATTATTAACAAACGAAAATTTATGTTTTCTACTCTTTTACAATGGGCATTTTTCATTATAAGATGTTACTTATTTGAAACCTTTTATTGTTTTGGGAAACTACATATCAAAGTTATTTGGATAAGTTTTAAAATATAAGAAGTATTTTGAAGATTGATTCAATTTAAATATCCTAAAACTGAAACTATCAGTAGGTTGTGTATAACTGTAAATAAGTTTGTGATCAGTCGATTATCTTTTTTTAGTTTTATTTTTTTTGTATATGAAGAAATAGTTGTTTGTTAATATGAAGAAACAATGAGTTCAACTTGTTTTTAAATATGAAGAAATAATGAGTTCAACTTTTAAGAGTTCACTTGCTTATCCAAAATACAAGAAAATTCCATTCATACAGTATGAAATTTTATTTCAATACTGAATGTATGTGCTTTCATCGTAAATCGACAGAAAAATTGAAAGGGGGGGGGGGTATTTTCTCTTTCAATTGACTGCAAAGTTAAAAGTTATTTTAAATTTCTTCAGCATTCATGTTTTGGAACTCTAATTGAAACTATTTTCGCATTTTATAGTTTGAATTTTAGCACTGAAAGTTTTCAAGCTGAACAATTTTTAATAGATCCTTATAAAATCAGGAAGACATGACATATTTCTACAACATGAGTTTGCAAAAAAATAATTGGAGGAATTTTATCGTTTATTTAGAGAGGAATGCTTGAATTCAGAGCCAGCCCTAGAGGATTTCGAAAGGTGCGAGCATAGAAGACGGCCCCCCCCCGCCGCTGATAGATTGAACAAAACGAAAATGAATTGCATTCATTTATTTAACGAAATCGAAATTTGGCGTCAAGTTTTACCTTCCAGGTCGCAATATTGCAAATATTTACATTGCAATACACTGTAATATTGTAATATTACATTATTACATTACAATATTTATTTAAATTGTATCCAAACTTTACTTCTGTTCTAAAATTATATTGACTTTACTAATAACGCTCGCATCTGCAGAAAAATTTTCCTCAAGATTAAAAATAATAAAACCAGCGGGAGTGACCTCCCCGAAACTTTCTCGCATACAACCAGTAATTTGGGATGGGTAAACACCCAGTTGGTATGTAAATATTTTGGGGATATTTTCCCAAGGCCTGGTTATTTTGAAAAAAAAAAATTATGAATGGTGATTTACAATGAAACATATAAAATTTATGAATTCCCATAAACTTAATATTTTGCAAAAAAATTGCGTATGTTCGCAATTTTTAAGCGCGCTGAGGTACCGCAACTTTATTTAACGTGTTTGAGTACGAAATCTTACTATAGATATCGCACAAGATTTCACTACACCTCTGGTTAATCACAGGAGTCCATCTGGAGAATATCAAAAAGAAGTTTCGTTTTGGGGATTGCCATAATTTCCGAAGCGCGTGTTTGCGGCTTGCTACAATTTCCGCCAAGGTCAAACGCCAACCATACTCACTTAAGTAAAATAAGCGAAACGCTCGCCAACACACAGCCGTAATGTGCATTTTGAATTAAATATGCAATTTGAACATCTGTTTTTTAACCGATTGAGATGAAAATTGGGCACGGATCTATAATTAATGTTAGCATCCGCGATATCAAGTTTTATTTATATAAGTCAAAGGGCTTATGAGATACAAGTATGCGATTATACAGACCGACAGACAGTCAACCCGTTGACGGATTTGGCCCAAAATTTTATACGGACCTACATTCATGACGATAAAACTGTGTACCAAATTTTATCCATCTAGCTATTCAAGTTTTTGAGTTATGGTGTTCACATGACTTCGGACATACAGACAGACAGACTTCCCGCAGACGGATTTTGTACAAAATTTGACAGAAACTTACAAATTATGTTTAAAGACCACATACCAAATTTCATCCCCGTAGCTCTAATAGTTTTCGAGTTATCGTGTTCACAGACAGACAGACATAATTCCAAAATTGTGTTTTTCGGACTCAGGGAGGTCTAAAACGTGGAGATTCGTCAAAATCTCGAGTTCGAATTTTTTGACGATTACAATACTTTCTCTTTGTATACTTCGTATACGAGAAAGTAAAAATAGCTTGATATCTAGCATTAGAGGCGAACAATTGATTTGCTTAGTCATTTTATCTATCGAATCCGCATTAACCAAAAATCTAAATCATAATAATATTATCAACGAATTAGCTATAAAACTTATAACAAAATGAAACAAAAATCACATATTGGAAACTTATTTTAGCAAGTTGAATACCAAATTTTACATATGAAGCTGTTATTTTTGTTGTTTAATTTATTAACGATTTTTTTGTGTGATTAAAATATTAACTTTATAAAAATATTTTAATTATTTATTATTTTCATGTATTTTTTTTAGTCTTTACTTAACCAAATTGTGAAATGTAACAAATAGCAAAAAGGAATAAATTATTTTGTTGGGAGAAATTTTGCCAAGGCCACACAAGTCAACTTTGCACCGAGCCCCGCTTTTGTTCTGGCCGGCTCTGATCGTAGGTCAACCGGCATGACGCTGATGATATGTGGAATTTTAGAAAGTGTGCGGTACCTCAGGTTCCGCCTTCGTGTTATCTAACGATGGTTCAAAAATACGAAGTTCGTCATGAAATAGACCTTGAGAAGCTTCAAAACGGGGTAATCAATGAAATCAATTTTAAAAAAATGTCGGCTGTAAGCGACGATATTTTCATAAGTGTCAGTGGGAAATAAAATAGGCCCTTTCTTCTTTTCCTTTCTTGATGTATAATCGTCTGAAAATCTCACATTTTTACTTTCTCGAATGCTAAGTACAGAAAGAGAAAGTATTGAAATCGTTCAGGGCGAATCCAGGGGAGGTGCTGTGGGGCTGGAGTCCCCCCCCCCCTCCAGAGCTAAACCAGAATTCTTGATTTTAATCAAAATCACTACATCTGTTTGTTCTTAATTTACCTTAAAAAAATCACTACAACATTGCTTCCTGGCTTGACAGTCTCGAAAATTTTACCACTTTTTTAGTCATTCCACACTTACTTGTAGTACTAACACGGTCGAAAATATTTTTTGGCTAGTTATTTCATTGTGTTTTTTATTATATTATCGAATGTTCTTTATGATTCTTATTGTCTGGTGAGTAAAGTCTGTAAAGTTAAAATGTTTTAGTTTACATAAGCCATAAGGTTTAACATTCATCACGACGATATAAAATTTTTATGATCTCGCCCCCCCCCCCCCGAATGAAATCCTGGTCTCCCCACTGTATTCGTTAACAAAACTCGAGACAGAGATTTTTATGAATCTCCAGGTTTTAGAGCTCCTCGATTGCCAAAAATCTATTTTTGTAATTATGTCTATATATACCTGTGAACACGATAACTCGAAAACACAACGATCTGGAAGAATGAACTTTGGTACATGGTCTCGACACCAGATTTCTATCAAATTTTAGACGAAATTCGTCTTTAAGGAAATTCGCCTGTTTGTCCGCGGCGTCCTTGAGAACACGATAACTCAGATATGCAACGAACTAGATCGCTGAAATTCGGCATATAGTTTTACCAACAGATCTGCAAGTCTGTCACAAATTTTGAACAAAGTCCTACGAATATTTGACTGTCTGTCGGTCTGTCTGTTTGTGGTTTGTTGGACGCAGTAACTCAAAAAATCAGCAAGCGAGAGAAATGAAAATTCGTATATGGTCTTGACATCAAAACTATAGATTTGTGTTAAATTTTTGGACCCAACGAGGGGTTTGGAGCGCATGCTTGATTCTCTTCATTGCACTACGAAGCTTAACACAAAATGCGCCTTATTGTGAAATCAGTGGCGGCGATTGGGTGGAAAAGTGAGGGGGTAAAACAATTTAGACATCTAAAAGACCCGGTAGTATAGGGGTAGAAAATAAAATTTAAAAATTTAGTTAAAAAATTAGCTAGTTTTCCCGTACATTATTTTTTTATATAATTCCTAGTTTTAGGCAGCTAAAATGAAATAAAAATTTAATTTTTCCTTACAAAAGTAGGCCCCCGACTCGCCGCCAGTGTGTAAAAACAAGCGAGGAGACAGAGGGGAGAACCCTCCCGTTGGTTTATTTACTTTAAATTGTGTATGCATGTGTAAAAATTATAAAATTGTGGAAGTTGAATGAACAGGCAATACTCAACTGGGTACTTGAAATTTCATCAAAGAGCTGTGTTATCAAATATGCTCAATCATCATGCCACAAAAACCATCCACAGTTTCAACGATGAAAGGGTAAAGGTAAAATCGCTTAAAAAAGTAGATAAATCAATCATACGTTATCCTATCAGTAGAACTGTTTACAATGGTTTGAAGCGCGTGATATCGAAGTGCTTTGTTTTCGCGAGATTATTTTTCTTTTTTTTTTTTTAGAGTGTGCTAAGCAAACACTGCTGATTCACATTTAGATAGATTTCATCTAAAGAGAGTTGATATCGATTTCATTGCAGTTAAACAGGGGCGGAAATTGATGATATTTCCATATGCAGTAGAACCTCTCTTATTCGGGTCTCCAGGGGGGATTCTATGGGGCTGCAGCGTCACCCAGAGCTAAACCAAAATTCTTGGGGTTTTTTTTTTCAAATCACTTCAGCAGTTTGTTCTTAATCTCATTTTTTTAAAAAAAGTGGCAACATAGCAGCTTTCTTGACAGGCTCAAAACATTTCCCGCTTTTGTAGTCATTCCACTCGTTATATATATATATATATATATATATATATATATATCATATTTTAGCGATAACGCGTTCTAAAACAATTTTGGCAAGTTATTTCATTGTGTTTTTTGTTAAATTATCGAAAGTACGTACTGTAGTGTCCTTCGTGATTTTTATTGTCAGGTGAGCAAACTTAAAGTGATTTGACTTACATAGTCCATGACGTCACGATGATACAAAATTTCCATGCCCTCAGCCACCTCCAGACCAAAATCCTGGATTCTCCAATGCGGGCCTCTATCAACGGTGGTCTCTGTTAACCAAGTCGGTGCCATGTGTTTCATTTTTTTCTTTTATGAAGTCAACGAATTTTTCGGAAAAGAGTGTCAGCTTTGCCACTGGAGCCGAATTTCACGATAATTTTGTGCCTGTGGTCCCATTTTGTCAAAAACCGCCACTGTTTTTGACAATATGGGACCACAGGCACAAAATTATTTTGAGCCCCCCACTTAATGTCGTACATTCGTTGTCGAATTAGCATTGCGATATACGTGAAATAGATTTTGTGGCCCCGCAGGATCTCGAGACACGAGGTGAGCGCCTCTAGCACCTCTGCGGAAAACCACCCGCACCGGTGTATATGTGTCGGAAAGTTTCGCGTTGTTGGGGGGGGGATTGAGAAATGCAAAAGGAATAGCAAACATCAGTAACATTCGCGAATTCTCCTATCAAAACTATCTAAAAAAATGCATGTAAAAGTCTGAAAATTAATAAAAGAGTTTGTTAAAATAATAACAAGTAGAAGTCTCCGGATTATTAAAATAAACAATTTTGGAAAACCTTGTCGAAACTTTTCGCTTTCACCGTTCTTGTTCGGCTTATTGTCTGGCATGTCACCTTCACCTTCCCAATATTAATCGGATTGAAGTTCAGAAAATCTGGTCACCTTAGTTAAAAGTTATTCTTGTCCTACAACGCAACATAATTTTTTAAAGATGGAACTTTTGGATGTCCTCTTTTTCGTATAATATATCAATATATTCTGTGAAGCAAATAGAAAGTTAAGGTTTACCAGGAAATACTTCAATTTCGTTTTCATAAAGAAAGAACTTCATTTTTCAGCTATCATGTAAATTACTTATTGAGCAATCATTAGTCGTATTTCCTCAAAGTCAATTCTTTTGTTTAGATAAAAATAAATGATTCTTAGAATTCGTTGCTTTGTTAACTCAGCGAATTTTACATCTGCAGTGGTGGCCAAAACTGTGGATGTTTCTTAAAATTTTCCAGCTTCAGATTAGAAGTAACTAATTATTTTTTTAAAAAATACTAACATTCATGCTACTATCTAGCTACTGAATTCTGCGTCAAAAGTGGACGTAAAATATTTGGAGTACAAAAGGATATGCACTGAAAATTATACTGATGATAATTTTCTATTTTTAAATAAATTTATTTACTATTTTATGTATTTAACACTTAAAAGGATAGCTCGTATTTATAACACAAAATATCGAATTCTTATTCACCCAGCAGATATGTATTCTGTGCGATCTACTAAAAAAAAAACCAGATGTGCGTATGTGAATGGGTCTGGGAGGTGATACAGATGTTCTCATCAGTTTTGTTTAATTCCTTAACCGTCGTCAAATGTGCGTCAAAATATCATACTTTTTAAAATTATAAGTTAATATAAAAGCAGTCATGGACCTTAATTACTCAATATAAAACTTGAGGGTCGCGGTAGCCCTAAGGTAAAGTCTCGATGTCAAGCGCGAAGGATTCCAGGTTTGAAACCAGATTCTACCGGAGGTCCATTATGTATGAAGTAGGGATGGGAAAAACCTACCGGTTTAAACCGAAAACCGAGTTTTTTTTTCTTTCGGTTAACCGGTTTTTTTCGGTTATTTTTTGCCCGGTTTAAACCGGTTATCTTTTTAAATCCAAAAACCAGGTCGGAAGATAAGCTCGATTTTAGGTTCGACTAGACTAAAATTTACCAAGTTATAAAGCTTTGAATTTAATCATCTTAGGCCAATCTCCGACAACCGCTTCCTCCAGGCGTCTGTTGGTTGATGGATTACTGAAAGAGTCTTTATGAACAGATAAATATTGGCCAATGGATTGATTTCCTGCAAAAACAATACTAATAAAAAATTTTATCTTCAAACATTGTCTGTTTTTTGTAGCCAAAAAATATTTATCTTTAGTCGGAAGTTCTGTGGCGTCCGAAAGATTAGTATCTACGTTGAATAATGTTGTTTCCGATTAGAGGTGTCGACTCACGGATCAACATATTGCTGAAAGAGTCTTTATGAGCAGATTAGACGATAAATATTGGCCAATAAATTAATTTCTTGTGAAAACATTGTTAATAAAAAATTGTCTATAATACTTACTTATTGCAATAATCACTCATTTATTATTATTACATATTGTATTAATTACTTATTTATAATCATTACTTATTACATTAATTAATTATTGTCTGGCTTAGATCTGGGGGAGGGGGCTATCAGGCTGCAGCCCCCTCCCCAAGATCTAAGCCAGAATTCTTGATTTTATTTAAAATCACTACAACTGTTTGTTCTTAATTTCCCTTTTTAAAAAGAAAATAATAAAAACGTGACAACATTGCTTTCTGGCTTGACAGGCTCGAAAATTTTCCTATTTTTCTAGTCATTCCACTTGTAGAATTGATGTGGTCGAAAACATTTTTTGTCTAGTTATTTCATTGTATTTTTTATTAAATTATCGAAAGTATTGTATTGTTTTTTATGATTCTTATTGTCAGGTGAATAATGTCTGTTAATTGAAAGTGTTTTGGTTTACATAAGCCATGAGGTTTGACATTCGTCACGACGATACAAAAATTTTTATGCCCTCAGCCCCCCCCCCCCCCTCGATCTAAATCCTGTATTCGCCACTGGTGTGTACTAAAGACTGAAAATGTTATAAACGCAAGAACTAAATTTTAAGCTTAGTAAGGAGGAGAAATAATTTATGAGTTTCCTAAAAACGGTGCTACAAGAAAGGACTTAATTGCTGTTTTGTCATCTTAACTTTATTCCAAACATTATCCAATACGTACACCTAATGTATAAAGGGTGAATTCATTTTTTTTGTATTTTTCTCTAGTAGAAAAGAATCGTTGCAATCAATCAAATATTAGTTTTTCTTTTCCCATTAAAAGTGATTTTGTTTTTAATTCAGTACAATAAAAATGAAATAAAAGTTAAGCAATCACGACTCCAATTATGAAAAATCTAAATATTTTATGCTTAGTTCCATAAACAAAAACCGATCAATAGTAAGTTTCTATGGAACTAAAAAAATTCAAACAAAGCAGCATCAGTGATTAAAGTAATAGATTTTTCTACAACTGTGTGTGTGTTCACTCATATAAAGGTAAATAAAAGCTCGAAAAACAAAATCTTCTATTCGAAATATTTTTGTTACTTAAAAATTCAGCACCTAAAAATATTAATTATGCGGGAGAGATGCCGAATTTGGACCGGCGCGCCTAGATTTGATCAGTATCATAACTTCCATTCTGTAAAATATTTTTTGGGCTGTAAAATAGGCATATTACGTTGTAACGATATAAATTAGATGTATGATATCATATTTAGGAGAAAGCGCAGTTATATAGTAGGTGGTTACAATTAGAGAAAAAGAGTTTAAATTCAGGCATCATCAATTAATTATTTCCACAAAAGATAAAATGCCCTTACGCTGTTTTAAATTAAGTAGGAAAATCCTCAGATTAGAAATTTCTTTAGCTACAACTTACTATAATCACTTTATGAAAAAAGCTTAAAATTAAGGATAGGGAAATTTTTTGTTGTTGTCCAAAGGTTGTCTAGATTGGACCACAAACGGTTGAATACATTGGACCACAAACGGTTGCCTACATTGGACCACAAACGGTTGCCTACATTGGACCACAAGCGGTTACTTACATTGGACCAATTAAATCAATGGGGTTATTATCATAAACTACTGGAATACAGGAATAACTCATACAGCAGTTTATCACCACTAATAGTCCTCATAAATTGGAATTCAAGTCAAAGCAGAAAAAAAAAAGGCTGGATACTATCTGCAAATTGCCTGACATGCATGATGCAAAAATCATTCAAAACGCTCTAAAGGGCAGACCGTTGTAGCTATAGATATAAAATTTGTCAAGTAATTAATTCTTGGGTAGTATGCGCTCTCTAAGAGAGGGGCTTTTAAAATTTTGATTGAAAATAAATCGAAATTTTAACGTTTTTCCTTAATATTTCGGGGAAAAAAACACTTCTAAATTTAAAAAATTCAGCTTTTCAAAGATACCAATTTTATTTTTGTGTAATTTTTCTCTAATTTCGATTAATTTTTTAACAATTTTGAAATATATTTACAACAATGCTTTTCCTTGTTTTAATAACTGAGCTTATATACACATGCGCGTTGCGACAATATTAAGTTGTGACAATCACATTTTATCTCGCCCTCTTACCAAGAGATGGCGCCACGATAGACTTTAACTCACCTTCCTACCAAGAGATGTCACTGCAAGGACTTTTCGCTATCAGGAGAAGGAGGATGGACAGAGTCTCTTGATTGTTCGTGCGAGAAGGATAGTTTTTTTTCCTCTAACTGGGAAATGACTGACTCTTTTGGTCAAATCTCACCGTGCATAGCGAGTTGAATAATGTAACTTGTCAGTTTATTTAATCTTAGTTAATCCAGAATTATTTTATGTGAAAAATGTGGGAAAAATAAATTTAATTTAAGTTAACTATGGCCCAGCTTTATTTTAACCGTCCATTTCACCTCCTGTGAGCTAGCCGGATATGCCGGTTAAAAAGCACAACGTTATCATTCTTATTTAAGTAAGAGTAAATTTTTCAAGATAATATAAAGACAGGCGAATGAAGCCTAAAAACATTATATTACGACGTTGTTTCGTATTAAAAGTTCGTATATCCTTTAAATTTTTCTTTTGAATCATATTTATAAATTTTTACTTACATGGTTGTGCCCAAAGAGTGAAGTGAAATGACCAATCGCCACTCATCATAATATCGGCTCATGCAAAATGGGCTCACCGCATGCAGCCAGACCACCCATTACAGAGTGATTCAAAACCCATACAGAGTAATTCAAGAGGAAAAAACCTTGGCCAAACTTTAAAGATATGTCAGACATACGATAAATATTCAAAATCACATGGTATTTAAAATAACACAGCGCTAGACAAAATTGCGGACACTTTTTGAAATTTACGCATTTTTTTCTAATATCTCCTCTAACTTCGACCATATAAAGAAAGGTTTTAACTCACAATTTACATTGAAGATTCGGTTACGCGAGCATTTAGGGGACCTACCAGAAATTAATGAAGTCGAAAAGGGATTTTGGCTCACCCCGCTTCACATGAAGCTGATAATGGTTTGCAACTTTCACTAATTCTTTTGTGTGATGTGCGCAATATTTACATGCATTTTTGTAAAAATAGCACGAATATTCGGGAAGATGTAAAGATCTCTTTAAAAAATCCAAAATTCTTTTGGTTATAACTTGCAGAGTTTTCGATTAAATTGTATGAAACTCAGAGAATAGATGAAAATATGCTAGAGAAGCATTGTATTAAAATTTGAAGCAAATATCTTGAATTCTAGAGAAAATATGAGCATTCGTAGTAAATAATCTTTTACTGCGCATGTGCGAAATATAGCGTAATCTTTCATAACTTCAAAGACAAATAGACAGGGAAACTTATATAAAAATTTCAGTTAAATACTGTTAAGATTCAGAAAGATATCGACATTTTGGCCAGCGCTGTATTATTTTAAAAGCCATCTGGTGCCTCCAGTGGCGTTGGCACACTCGTGTTCCTATGTGATTTTGGATGCTTATCGTATACCTGACGTACCCTTAAAGTTTGGAAATGTTGTTTTTGAATCATCCTGCATATATGTCATGAAAATTACCCGTTAATCAGGTGCCTTTTACTATGCTGTGAATTCACCAGAAAAACCAAGCACTGAACGATCTGACTTCCCACGAGGTCTCCCCCACCTTCCTCTTTTAACCGTGAATATGAATCTGTTGTAAAAGTTGGAAAATTAATAATACAGAAGCAAGTATGTTTCGAGAAGTATCGAGAATATCTTTAACACTGTAACCCACAAGTCTTCTTGAAGTAATAAAATTAAGAGGAATCGAACTTCTCTAGTCCAATACATCGGCCAATGTATAGGCTATACTTTTAGAGCAATGTAGCCTATATATTGGCTCTTGTGTCATTAAACCCCAAACCAAACCAAACGTAGCATAATAATGTTTTAGACTTGATTGGCCTGTCTTATCTTCGTCCGAATAGATTGCATCAGCCGTTTCGTTCTCAGAGTAACGATTTTTACATGTGCAATTTATAGAAAGAACGCCGGCTTAAAAACAGTGTTTTGAAATATGTTAAAGCATTAGTCAGTAATAAACTGAAAAATCTGGTATTTGTTTTTTCTTAGTCGCACGAGAGCTATTAAAATATTCACAGCGATTACGTACAATCTTGCTATTTTGTTATTAGTATAAGGAGAATGTGTGTCTCTGTGTGTGTGTTGGCGCTCTACAGGGCAGACCACTGGACCTAGAGCTACGAAATTTAGCACAAACATACTTTGGAGGGTGGGAATGTGCACCTCGGAGCCCTTTTTGGAAATTTTAATTAGAATTTTAATTAATTAAAAATTAAGCGAAATTTCTGCGTTTTTCCTTAATAAGTTACGAAAATATTGCAGCACAAAAATCATTTTTACGCCATCTGAAAGTGCAAAAAATTACCTTTATAGTGATATCAATTAAGTTGCCGTACTATTTTTTTCTCTAATTTCTATAAATTTTTAAAAACATCTTTTGACAAAATTTACAACAATACTTTTCATTGTTGCGACGCAATTCAAACCGTTTTCATTGTTTAAACAAACATTTATCTGTGTGTTTCTCTATCATTGTGGAAAGCCAAGGTAATATCTTAAAGTTTAATGTTATGTTTTAATCAGCATATTTTCATACAGCTAACATGTGGCTGGAAGTAAAATGTGCCGCGCTATTTTGAAGTTAAAATCAAATGCATATTTTGCAAGAGGAATAGGAGTGAAGTTGATGCCGACAATGTGCAATTTGATGTTTCATGACACAGCCAGATTACTCTATTAGGGATGTTCCTGCAGACAACGAACAGAACAGGTGCAAAGCTACTGAAAGAACATGGGTTTCTTGTCTGAAACAATTTGAAATTTAAAATTGTTAAGGGAACCATGGATATCAAATTATGCGTACGACATTCTATCGAAATTGTATTCCCGGAGAACAAGCTGATCGGCGAAGGCGGCTAGTGTGATTATAAAGGGAAAGCATTGTTACAAAATTGTGTTTAAACGAATTTTTATCCATGAAAAGCTAATATTTTGGCTTTTAAAGTGGTGTAAAAATGATTTTTGTGCGATGATATATTCCTAAGTCATTGAAGGAAAAAAATAAGATTTTGGTTAATTTTAGTTTAATTAAAAATCTAATTAAAATTTTGGAAAAACGCGGGGACCTTTCAACAAATTTCGTATAACAAAATAGTGATTTACTGCATTTTGATATTTATTACATTGCTCAAATTGGAATAATAAAGGCTTAAGGAATATATGAAAATGATTAATAATTAAATTATGTTTATAAAGTTAGCATTTAAATCACGCAGAAATTCATAATAAAACAAATAACAAAGTAATTGCTTCATAAACTTATTAAATATAATTTGGTAGGGGACTTACTAGGATAAGTTACAATATGTGAATTTTGATTCATTTTCTTACATGTTTTACAGCAAATGCATTATCATAATAATTTAATATTTGGATTAATTCGGATTTATAGAAAAAATGGCTAAGGAGGTAAATCGTTCTTGACTAAGGCTATATCTCAACTAAATTTTTATGATTTTCAACCTTAAGAAGGACCTTTCTACAGATGCGACGGTAATTGTTAAGGTCAAAACTATTTTTATAACAGTAGCAAAATTTGGATACAAATCAATTAATAAATATTGAAATATCTGTAATATTGTGATCCTGGAAGGCAAAAATCGACGACAAATTTTAATTTCATTGAATAAATCGTTGCAATTAATATCATCTTGCAAAGTCGCATTTAAGTCTTTGTAACATCTAAGAATAACGTCTTCAGTCAGTTTGTGAATATTATCCGAATTATATATGTAAAAAAAAAAAAAAACATATGACATCTCATGTTCGTGATAAATTTCAAATCTTTTCCTAAAAGAAACAATGGCACTATCGATTATTAGTATAGAAAGTACTGGATTCGGCTGATCGCTTCCTTCATAAGAAAATTGCTTTTTAAAAAAAAAATTGAGGTGCATCTCGTAAAAGCAGTAAAATAATAGAATAATAAAATGTTAAAAATGGCACGAAAGTCGTTCGTGCAAATGTTAGATTTTCAAATGACAACTTTTATCTTCATGTACTGTGATTATCAAATTGATTACCACGTTATGAACAACCATTATGCGGAAGCTCAGATCTACTATGACCAAAATTTTAATCGAACAACAAGTTATCCATTTGTTGCTCATAGTATCAAAAAGCCACGAAGCTCAATTGCTTGATTGTTTTGTGTTTCAGGTATCAAAAATGTGTCTCAGTAGACGTAAAAGTATATGGGGAAAACATTCTAAAGGAAAAATATATTATTCTGGATTTAGTTAAACGGAAAGCCGTATCTCTCCACATTTCAGTCTAATTTGAACGATAAAATTAGACTGAATTATAAACAGCAAAAATCCATTCAATAAGGTTTGAGGCCATTCTGTGCAATAGTATATTTCTATACATACCCTCATGAAGTTAGTACTGTAGATCCAAGTCATTACCTTATCTTTTCTACCACAGTGTAACTGAGAAAAGATGTGGGAGAATACCCCTAAAATGCCACCACTTCTAATTACGTGCTTTCTTGTCCTTAAGTTTAATGACTTTTTATTATTTTTTTATTAGGAGCTCAGCGATTTTTACGATACTGTCACCGTCAGTCAAATGCGTACTGTTAAGTAAAGTGCCGCTCCAAACCAGCGGGAGAGGTCTCCCCTAAACTTTCTCGTATACTTCCCCAAAAAGGTGCTGCTTCCCCTCCCCCCACGGGGATAAAAAAAATCGAACCTACTGGAACCCAGAATCCAATGACTATCAAAAAGTTTTTCATTGTAGATTATAGTGATTGTAAAATATTTAGGTAAAGAATCAAAATCAGAGATGTGTACCGATTAAAACGCATGTATCACACACTGCTAAGTTCCACTCTTGCCGGTTCAAGGACAAAGTGACGTAATTAGCTCAATAGCTTCCGCGTGCACAGAGATTGCTACCAGTACGCATGCGCATGGAGAATCGGATTAGAAAAATTAATTATGCAATTTTAACGCCTTATTTTTAACTGATTAACACAAAAATTGGACTCAAATCTACAATTAAGGTAAGAAGGCCACATACCAAATTTCATTTATCTAAGTAATTTTGTTAAGAAGTTAGTGCGGTTAAAAATATGCGATTATAAGACCGACAGACAATCAACCTTTCGACGGATTTGGTCCAAAATTTGATACGGACCTACATTCATAAAAAAAATAAAACTGTGTATGAAATTTTATCCATCTAGCTATTCAAGTTTTTGAGTTATAGTGTTCACATGAACGCGGACAGACAGACTTCCCGTAGACGGATTTTGTCCAAAATTTGACAGAAACCTACAAATTATGTGCAAAGATCACATGCCAAATTTCAACCCTGTATCTCTAATAGCTTTCGAGTCATCGTGTTCAGAGACATACAGACAGACATAATTCCAAAATTGTGTTTTTCGGACTCAGGGAGGTCTAAAACGTGGAGATTCGTCAAAATCTCGAGTTCGAATTTTTTGACGATTACAATACTTTTTCTCTGTACACTTCGTATGCGAGAAAGTAAAAAGGAGTGGTCGAAGAATGCCTCTTTGTTATCTGCAGCCTAAAGGCAGCAAACACCATATACAGTAAAACCTGTACTAACAAAAAGGTATCTAAAGGGACTAGAAAAACATTCGTGTTAGACAGGGTTCCGTTTCATACAGGTAGGATGAGGATTTTGAATGTATCTAGTCATTATTTAAATTAAATCGATTGTAATAAAAAAGATATTCTAAGATTAACAAAATACCATAACAATATAAATATTACGATAATTACGTTTTAATAAGTGTCACATTTTACAATTAAGATTTAGTTAAATTTTAAAATAACGCAATAACAATAAAAATTATGAAACATATAAAAGTTAGATGTTTCTATGCATTTTATTTTAATAATATTGCTTTTGGACACTAAATTCCGAGGCAATTCCGGGACAAAGAATCAAAAACAGTCCTATCCTTGCCGCATTGGGACGTCTGATCCGTTCATTTTTAACCCAAATAGAACGAATTAGGACTACAGCAAAAAAAAAATAATAATAATAACCTTAATATCTAATCTCTCACATTCTGATTGTGATCTTAGTAGCACTGGAAACAAGAGGAGAAATATTTTTATCTATTACAGAAATAAAAAATTAACAATGCAATCTACCCAGTGTTGAAATCATGCAATATCAGTTATCTGAATGCTGCAACGTGTGTCACAGTTTATAAATTTAAGTTAATAATTAAAACAAACATAAAATTTTTTTGATTAAAAACCGGTCGAGATGGATTCAAAATTTCAGCATTACAAATTAAAACAAACGAAGCATATTGTTCACTAGTAAAGAGAACAATAGACTGTATTTTGTTTGAAGACACAAAGGAAAGGGAATTCAGAAATCTAGAAAAACTTTAAAAATCAATAATTCACAAATGAATGAAGATAAAAAAAAGTGGCAAATGAAGGGCTTGTATCGACGGATGGAAATTTAACCGGGTTTGTGTTTGACACTAAACCAGAATTTATTGGTGGTATAGTTCGCAATTTGCTCCACCAGATGGTTCGGCAGTTGTTGGAGCGATACGTTGCATAGGATATGACACTGTTAGCAGTGGCGGATTTCGACATTATGAGGCCACAGGCGCAAAATTGTTTCGGGGCCCCTTCCTTAACCAATGTCGTAAATTCGCAGTTGGCTTATCACATCGATGTACGCCGAATTAGATTTGAGGCCCTTCAGGTTCTCGAGACACGAGGCGAGCGCCTGTGCGAAAAACCACCACTGACTGGTAGAAGTAACGGCTTAGAAACGTTCAATATGTCGACCTCCGTTCAGAAGGTCATACGAGATATCTCACTTTTTTACAGCATTTCGCGATATTTTTGATACTACGGTTTTGTCACACCATCGAAAAATAATGCTCGTATGTTTCCTCGTATGATAGCTGTGCTCTAAATAAAGGCGACACACTGAATATTTGCTTGCAAATTGTAAATACTGTATTCATTGCCTTGTCCTATGTAATGCATCGCTCCACCTACTATAAGAGCTGAAGATTTTTGTCTTCACTCGCTTGTAAATCATTGTCACTGCTTTTTGAAATCACTCAGTACTTCTGAATTACCATGTACACAAAATATTACGATTTAATTCCAAAACAAAAAGAGAGGAAAAGGCGCATACACCATAATAAAATCATAGGTATCAAGAAGCGAACTAAAAGGGAGAAGTCTATCCTCAGACCTCAATGAACTTCGTGGTGACAAGTCATCACACACACTTTTCTTCCCATGCAGATAATAGTTAAGGGCACTTAATCAGAAAGAAAGAAAAATTAGATTTCAATTAGTTTAGAAAATAATTTCGGTGATAAATGAAACTTGATTTTTCCTCATCTGCACAAGACTGATGTCAGCCGCATTGACTAATGGTAAGGTCTCGGCTTCGTGACTGGGTGATCTTAAGTTCGAGATCCGATTTCGCTGAAAATGCACCATGCATGTGGGATTAGTGAACGTTAAATCTGCCATCGAGGGTCAAACATCCAAACGAAGAAAATTTCGGACAGTGGGGTATCGCTCAAGTGCTGTCTTTGTCATCTGACCAAGATACAAAATTATGAGGTTCGTACCAAAGTAGCTCAAGCGTATCGTCAAATCTTGAAGTAATCTAACTAAAATGAACTAAACGAAATTCAAAATAATCCTAATTTTCCTGTCTAGAGGAATGAGTCTCGATCAAATGAAAAAAAAATGGCTAACATCTACTTAAGCTTTAATGTGACTTAAAAAAATTGCTATAGCTTTGTTTAAGAGTTTTCCCTCACCGTACGTTATTAATGTGGGGCAATTTCTCTTAAGGAGACCTTTCATTGTTAGAAGATGGAAAACCGTAGTATATTAACCCTTTGCACCCCGAAAAGTTACAATTAGATGCATAATTATTCACCGATTAACAAGAGCTCATGTTATTGCTTTGGAACGTAAAAAATATGTTTGTGTAAGTTCATTTTTCCTAAAAAATTTTTCTACAACTTCTTACAACTCTGTAGGTAGTTTTTTAACCCCTTAAGTCTCACACCCGTCATATTGACGTTCATCGAATTATCGCATTTTTAGGCTTATAAACTAAAATTTAATCATTGACTAGCTTTAGAATTTGCCACAAAAATTACGTAGAATCCATAAGCATCTCAAGTATTCTATGCCTTCTTAGATGAATGAAAACGACAGCCCCTTTCCAAAACAGGAGGGGTCTTCTTATTAGATAAAAAAAAAAAAAAAAATGCGATCCTTAAGGGGTTAACCATCGGAATCAAGAAACGTCAAAATGATGCACAGTCTAGAATGGCGCTTAAAAGGCGACACTGGAATGCAAAGGGTTAATTTATAAATTGTTATAAAGTTCTAAATTTAGCCAAAGCTATACACAAAGAGAGCACCGACTTTCATAAGTCAGTATGCCAAGAGACATCGAACTATTCACGTCAGTAGCTATGCAGCTCGTGCTTTTGTGTCCACGTGAGTTAACATTTTTGCGATCCAACATTAATGACGATAAAGAAGACAGCAATTGAAAGACCAGGTTCTACATTGCGAACTAAAGCGTTTGTAGTAGTATTTTTTGGTTATTAGGGTTTGAATTTAAATGGGAAGGTTATTAATATATTCGGCGAAGCGGGTTTAATGCAGCCAATTCATCGCATGGTCAACAACATAGTTACCATGTTTCATAGATTCGCTGAATATCAGGTGCAGTGCCAGTCAGTTAGGACCATGAGTGGCGCTAGAGTTTGCTCGACGGGGGGAGGGGCGATTTGTCCAACAGGGGGCACGGTCTCTCCAACAGTTGGGCACGACTTGCTGTACGGCGGCACGAGTATAATGAAATTGGTCTCAAATTTTCGCCAGATTATTATTTATCAACTACAGTTGAATACCCTGTACAAAAATTTTCCCCGACGGGATACAAAATTTTTCCCGGACGGGGGCGCAGCAGCCCCAACAGGGGACCCTGACTGGTTCGGACGTTAGCTTTTCTTCTGTCTCCATCATGTTCACATCATTATCTACAGAAGGCTAAATCAATTGAGTTATTTAACTGCAGAGCAATGGTTTGAAATTTCCATGTTGTCCATGATGTATGATGGACACAACGTCACCTGAGCGTTTTAAAATAGTTGCATTGACAATAATAATAATTTCAATCCATTATTACATTTTCTTGCTTTATCTCAAAGAAGACAAAATTTGTGTATTTGTGAGGACCACAGGTGACAAGCACGTGAGTTACAGTAAAGGTTAAAACTGTTAATGTACCTCACTCCAACTGTGAATATGAATAAGAATAGCAACGATCGCAAGGTTCAAGAACGTCATCGTGGTTTCTTTGGAGAAGGTCTGTAGAATTTATAAATCAAAGTAACTGGAACTGAAAAAAAAATCTCATACAACTGATAGATTTAAATTAAAAAGCAGCAAAATTTACGATATTGTGAGAAGAAAACTGTTTCTAAAGCATTTTTTTTTTTTTTTTAAAGAATCAGACGAAAATAAAAATTACAGAACTTTTGGATCGTCATAACCTTTTTAAGAGCCACTGTACATCAACAAAGTCTAAAATGAAATGCACTTGTAGATCAGTACATGTTTTCGACTCCGGATTGTAAAACAAATGGAAAAATTCGTAACTCTTTTTATGAGGGAAAAGGAAGATCATCGGCATAAAATAGAGGAAGACGAAAGAAAAAAAAAAGAAATCCGCTAGTGTTTCTATTTTGTGAAAGTTAATAAATCATATAAAAAGGGAATAATCTAATATTTTCTCCGGAACAATTCAAATTCGTAGACAGAGGAATAATAATGAGAAATTCGCTTTGTTTCACTCAAAATTTAGACAAGAACACGAAATGTAGAAAACTCGTACAGAAATCAAGGTCTATTCCGCTCAGTGGAAATAGGTAGGAATGGGAAAAACCTTCGGTTTTGAACGAAAACAGTTTTTTTTTTTTTTTTTTGTTTCGGTTAACCGTTTTTTGTCCCGGTTATAACCGGTTATTTTATTATTTTTTTTTTTCAAATTCAGTAACCGGGCAAAAAACCGGATCGGAAGATAGGCTCGATTTTAGGTTCAATTAGACTAAAAATTACCAAGTTATGAATCTTTGAATTTCATCATCTTAGGCCAATCAACGACAACCGCTTCCTCGAGGCATCTTTTGGTTGGCGGATTACTGAAAGAGTCTTTATGAACAGATAAATATTGGCAAACGAATTTATTTCCTGTAAAAGCAATATTAATAAAAAAATTTGTCTACAAACGACGTTTTTTTATTTAAAACCCCCCCCGAAAACCGGTTATTTTCAGCTTGTTGGCGTTTTCGTTTCCTTGAATTACAACACTCTTTCCCAGAATCCAACAAAATTTAATTGTGTAACGACTTTTGAGGAAGTAAGGATTTGTAAACAATTCAGTAATAAAAGATGTCTTCCCAGCAAAACACTTTTAAGGGCTTCAATACTACTTTTGGAATCAGTGTATACAATAAATTTGGAGAAAGAAGATCTGGCTATTTTTAAAAGGCCTAGATATATTGCATAAATTTCAGATGTAAAGACAGAATAGAAAGGGTGCAGGTTTTAGGTAATTGTTATATCCAGAAAAACAGCTGCTGAGCCGACATGCATGTCCGATTTTGAGCCATCTGTACATGGAGGTATAAAACTACTGTATCGCTGTCTTTGCTCATTTTCTTGTTTTTGTTTTAGACCCACACAGATTAGCCTACCCAAACTGGTGTACGGTCTACAACGGTCAGCGGGGAGACAACAAGTTAAATTTATTTTACATATTAAGCCAGAAACAGGGGTAGTGAATTAAAACAGATTGAGTAATAAAGCACAATTGCTCACCCACACGAGTGGGGAGAAGGACTGTCTTTGCTCATAAAAATATTTCAGAAAAATCACAGATGTAGATGGTTTCAGGAAGTGTAACTTTAGAGCCTGTCAAGCCAGAAAGCAATGTTGCCATATTTTTTTTATGAGATTAAGAACAAACAGGTGTAGTGATTTGAAAAAAAAAAAGTTCTGTTTCTCAAGCTCTTTTGGTTTAGCTCTGGAGGAGACTGCAGCCCCTGAATTCTGGATTCACAACTGAACATAGTTCATCGTTTAACGCCCTCGATCTCTACAGATAATAGCAAAATCGCGTGTCCATCATCAGTCTTTCTTTCACTTATCATCAATTTACCTACAAAAGGCAAAAAATACGAATTAATTACATTGTTTATTTTTTATGTACACAATAAATGAGCCAGCGCTGCTGATTATAAAATTGTTTTCCTGCATGCCTGAATTTGCAGCACCTTTCAAATTCCGACAGAGCCTCTTTAGCTATGCTACTGCCACCCACTGTGAATAAGACATAATGTAAATTTTTGAGATTTTTTTATGGGAGTTTATAAAATATAATGTGTTCGTTTCTTCACTGCCAGTTCACATTGACGAACTTAAAATTACTGCTTTCATTCAAACTAGACTGGAATGCTAGACATTATTCTATAAATTTTTACACTTCTATAGCAGTTATCTAATTGGGCAAGATAAACTCTAAAATAGGCAAACTTAACATATGAATTAAAAAAAAAAACACGAAAGGAAGCAGAAAATTTCATCTTAAAAATTTTCCTTTCCATTTATTTCACCTTTCAAGATATTACAGATTTCACAATTTCCATAATATTAAAGGACATTTAAACAAACTGTTTAAATGCATACAATTTAATATTTGCTTTATTTAAGAAATTATAATAAAAAACATTCTTGCTAGAGAGACATTAAGAAATCTTGTATACTTAATGGTAAGAAGCTATTTTATATCCAATCAGTCTAAAGTAATAACTTATTATTTTATACGGTATAATAAGGTTTAATTTTTAGTAAAATAAAAGAGGACAAATGAGAGTCTTCCCCTAACAATTTCCTTACTAATAAAAAAAATGTATCCACATATTATTCAGAATTGGATTGGAAAACATTTTCATAAAGTTATTGTAGATTAAAATGCAGAATAAATGTAAATCTCTGAAAGTGATAATGAATAATAAAGGACAATATAACCAAACCTAATTTTGAAAATGATATATAATTAGGAAAATCAAAAATTGCAAAGAATCAGACTAAACTAAAAAACTTCAAAGCTGCATATAAAAATATTAATTTCAATTTTATTTCCATAAAACAGATTCCATAATTCAAAATTATACATACAGTAATAACAGAATTAATAATCTACAAATATTTGGTAATCAACAATTTGAGAAATCTGACAAAGGTTTAATTATTTACAGAAATCTAATAAACAGTCTTATCAGTAACAAGCGGTATATTCAAACAATGATAAGATATACAAAGTTCAGAAATTGCATAAATCCAAAATTGCATCTTAAATTCATATTGCACAGTTTTTCAAATGATAGATAAGTTCACATATACAAATATCTGTTGCTGTAATCAAGTCAAAATATATGAAGGTACCATAAAATAGCAAACATTACAATTTTTTAAACCAGTGTATACATGCATAAGATAAATTTACAGTTAATACAATTTCAGTTGATTATTTAAATCTATAAACAAAAAATCTATAGAAGAATAAACGAGAATGAGATAAGAGTTTAGACACTTTATGCAGGTAGAAATTTATTTTAAAAGATATTTATGCATCTGTGAGTATATCTAAATATACTTATTATGTAAGTAAATAAGGCATTTTTAGGTACACAGACAAAAAGATAATTAAATATATGATATAATAAATGTTCATAGCATAATCATTTCAAATGTAAAAGAAATTTTCTCACATACTCACTGACTTCAGTTGAGATTTCGTTCAAATATCCTTCCTCATTTTTTTAACCATAAAACTGGTGGGAAATACAAAACATCATTTCATGTAAATATAGATCTGTATACACATCACAAATATCCAATACTAATGATATAACAGACAATAGACATCTTATAAAGATTGAAAAAGATTCCATTTAGAAAATCTACACCAGTATAGGATTCTTTCAGCAAAAAAATCAGATATCTTCATTAATATGGAGCGATAGTTATTAAAAAGCACCTTTTGTATATTTGTACTTCAGGGGGAAATTTTTGAAAGAAATTTACACAAATTAAACTTTTGCACAATGTCTTTGGATGAAAATAAACCAAAGAAATTATAAACAAAAAAACCCCACACATTTAAAGAGATTACATGTAAAATAATCAAGTCGATTAAAAAATATATATAAACGAAATATACAAATCAGTATTTACATAATAACCAAAAAATTACCATTAAAAACAATTTAGTTTTACAACATTATATTGAGATAGATCAATTTCACAGCATCGCAAAATAAAGTTGGAAAAAAAGAAAATCAAGTATATAAGTAAATGTACATAAAGAATCCAAATTTCATAAAAATATGTAATTTCATTATCTGGAAAACTTATGAAGTGTAATTTGTTTAACATACAAATTGCTAATTGTAAAATGTACTTGGATTTAGATAAAGGAAAAAGTGATGGAAGAAACTGGTTCCAAAAAATACCTCAAATATAAGGTGTTAACTTGAAATTTATAGAATAATCTTTTATTTTACATATACTTATTATGAGAACAATCGAGAGACTCAAATCAACAATGATTTAAATATGTATTGCAAAACACTTTTCCTTTAAAAAAATGTTTTACAGATGTATATATTAATTAAATTTTAAAACAATGCTATTTCAATAAAATTTAAAGACAAATTAAAAAAAATAATACAAACAATTATATAGGAACACTGATAAAACAAATAACAATATAAGGAAAAGTCTCAATACCACAAGGGGAAAAAGGCACTCGAGAGTTTTTTTTCATTAACAGTTGGATTAACAATTAAACGGTTAATACATAAAAATAAGCTTCCAATTTCTTTCCAAAGAGGAATCAAATTTACATCAGATCTTACATAACCATTATCAAAAGAATAACCAGCAATAAGAAAAGAGATAATTTGCTTTACTTATTACTTGTAATCTTCTAGAAGATTCTATAAGGAAACAATTTCAATATATTTTAATATTAATGCATATGCAGGAAAAATAACCCAAAAAAATGTTTCCATTTCAATGAGTCCATAAAAATCTTCATAGCGGGCAGCTTACAAATTGAATACTCTAAAAAGGGTTATTTCAATGATTATATTAAACAGCAGTATCACAGAAAAATTTGTAGGCATCAAGTGAATTTTTTTCCTATTGTTCTGATAAAAGTACTCTCCAGAGAAGTAACTATGTTTAAGGAGTCTTGGCAGAAGGATCCACAAATTTCAAAGCCTGAAATATTAAAAAATAATTTAATATTATAAATAACTTCTGAGCATGCACTTCTCACGATGTGAATTTAGACCCAATGGATTGCACAAGCTTCAAATCAAATCAAATAAAGAAAACATATATCATGAACTATGTTAGATACAAGCAAATTTGAATAAAATTTACAATCAGGAATGAGATTTCTATAAAACCTTAAAATTTTGGTTTTAATCAACAATAATAGTGTCACAATTTTGAATTTGTTTAAGTTTTTTAAGTCAAAACAAATTGCCAAAACATTTATAAGGAAATATATAACCAAGTACAAATAAATTAAACCATTACATTAACTATTACTAAATGGCAAACACTTTCGCATTCTCAATCCCAAATTATTTTGTTCTTTACACAGCATTTAGCCATGGAACTATTTTTACAAAGTGACAAATAATATTTATAAATTAAAAATAGATCTGAAAAAATTATTAGCTTTTCTGACAATATTATACAAAGAAACAATGCAGGCAATGAAAGAAACTTGAATAAAAAGAATACATGTGGGCAAAAGAAACATGATCTAATGCAGTTTAAAATATACATGTTTGCCATCTGATTAAAGTCATTGTTAATTTCATACTCTTTTCTCAAGATTTGGTTTAGAGGAAAATTGTCATATTTTTAGAATTAGCTAGTTTGATCTACAACTGATAAGATTTAGATTTTAATAAACTGAGTGAAAATAGAAGGATTAGGAACACAACAGATAAGTCTAATTTGCTCTACAAATTCTAAGACTTTTACTTGCAATCAACATGAATTCAATCTTAACAATAATTTCTAAATATCTTGTATAAGTGAATTCATTTGAATTCATGAATTGTTTAAAAATTTAGACAGAACGGAAATTGAAAATTGTTTAAAGAGAATAGTATGATTAATATATTTGAGGAAAAGTAAAATACTTATTTTTTATATTAAATGTATTCATGAATAGTATATTCATAATAATAATAAAAACTTGTGAAGGAGTTCATTAATGAATAGACAGAATCACATAGACTCACCGAAGAAAAATATAGCTGTACCATAGGAAGAAATACAAACCATGTTGTTGTTATTACCATTCAGATGAAAATTTTAATATTTATTTCTCAACAAAATATTTTGGCCATGAGTTTTAATATATCAGCTGTATAAGTAATATATATATTATGGTCAATGTGGTAAATCAGTTATTATATATAATCACTGAGGTAACTATATATAATAACCAGATTTTTTTATGCAGTTATATATAATAACCAATCACCCGCATTGACCATAAGATATACATATAATATGTCCTCAATTTACATACTTTCAATCCATACTCTCATGTTTTATAACATAAATCTTGCCCATACTAATAGTTCATTAATAAATTGAGGACTCTAAATGAAATGTCTTTATTTTCTGGAACAATGATGCAATGACGTAACTTTGAGCATAAACCAAAGAGCCTTTTGCTCAGCAGCCATTTCTGACATCATTCCTCCAACCAACGCCAAAAAGCCAACCTAACCCCCAAACACAGCAAGTTAAATCTTTTATATCAAATTCAATTAAAAAAATTTTTTGAATTACCATTAATTGAAGTTTCAGTGGACATATTTTTTTAAATTATGATAAAATAATAATACCATATAACACATAGCAAATAAGTGAAGTGACATTGCCTTATAAGCAAGAAATAAGAATTGGTGCATCAGTTAATTTTAAGTAAAAAATCAGCTACTGGATTAACCGATCTTCAAAATCATGAAAGTACTGTTTAACAAACAATTCAGACCATGAACAATTACACGTTATTTGGAAAACAGAACACAAACATGAAAAAGTTATGCTGTATGCAAGATTTTTTTTAATGGCATCTCATTGCCATTTGCCAGTGATACAGTAGGAAAGCTGAACAAACGAAAGTGGGATGTCACTGAATTATCTGAAACAGCACCAAACAACAGGTGAACAGATGAGAAAACCAGCCAGAGTGTTCTCCCCTAAACTTTCTCGTATACTTCTCGAAAAAGGTGCTGTTTCCCCTCCCCCCATGTGAATAAAAAAATCCGAACCTATTGTAACCCAGGATCCAATGACTATCCCAATCCTTCCGCATGCACAGATTGCTACCAGTATGCATGCACATGAAGAATCGGATGCAAAAAAAAAGCGCCACACAGGAGTCAATAAATATCGTGCACAGAAGATTGCGTCCAGTAAGCATGCACGTGGAGATAGCAGATTCGTTGGAGATGCAATTATAGAGACCGACAGACAGTCAACCTTTTGATGGATTTGGCCCAAAATTTTATATGGACCTACATTCATGACGATAAAACTGTGTATGAAATTTTATCCATCTAGCTTTTCAAGTTTTTGGGTTATAGTGTTCACATGACCACGGACATACAGACAGACAGACTTTCCGTTGTCGGATTTTGTCCAAAATTTGACAGAAACCTACAAATTATGTTTAAAGACCACATATCAAATTTCATCCATGTAGCTCTAATAGTTATCGTGTTCACAGACACACAGACATAATTCCAAAATTGTGTTTTTTGAACTCAGGGAAGTCTAAAACGTGGAGATTCGTCAAAATCTCGAGTTCAAATTTTTTGACGATTACAATACTTTCTCTTTGTATACTTCATATACAAGAAAGTAAAAAAGTCAATGAAATTGAAAGCGAGATGTGTGACATTTTAAAGATATATGTACAATTTCTGAAATAAAACCAGGAAAGATGGCTATGCAACCTATACAGTTGGTATCTGAGCTCTGAATTTCTGTAAGAGCTTTGTTGTTTGAACTTTTATAAAGAAAACTGATAATATTATGGAGATTAAAAACAGTGGAATACCAAGAACTGCCCAAGGAGGAAATATGCATAAAGGACATTTGACCCCCTCCCCTTCCCCCCACGTATGATTTAACGTGCAACGGGCCCAATACATGACAAATCTTCAGTGAAATCAGGTTTCAAACCTGGAACCCTCCGGCTCCAAAGCTGACACCTTCCTACTAGATCAAAGCAGCCTCATTTGGATTTCGAGAGAGAGAATTAATTAAATTTCCATATAAATGTATAGTAAATCAAGCATAAATTAACAAACAGCTTGGCAACTGACATCATCTTCACGTGGATTATATTCATTAACTGATCATTGAAGTACATTAATGTGGAATCTGTATTGATTAATCAATAGCTGCCTTCGACGACCAGCTAATTCGCCGGTAATATAATATCAATTGAATTTCTTTTGCATAATTTGATATTCATGATTCCCTTAATAAAGTCATTTTAAATTGCGATAGACCTCATGCTCTTTTTTGGCCTTGCACCTGTTTTGTTCACTGTCTAGATGAACATCCCTAATGGAGCCAAGTAGCTGTCTGTCTCAAGTTATATCTAATTGCACCCCGTCGGCCCCAACTTCACTTTCTTATTCATAAAGCAAAACACGCATTTGATTTCAATATTAAAATGGCACAGCATGTTTTACTTCCAGCAGCATGCTAACATTATTAAAACATTCAGATAAAAAGAATTAAAACATAGCATTAAACATTAAGATATTACCTTAGTTTTCAACAATGGAAGAGAAACACACAAATAAATATTTGTTTAAACAATGAAAACGATTTGAATTCCATCGCAACAATGAAAAGTATTGTTGTAAATTATGCCTAAAAATATATTTTAAAACTCATTAAAATTAAAGAAAAAATTGAACAGCAACTTAATTAATATCATTGAAAAAGCAATTTTTTGGACTTTCAGATGGAGTTAAAAATATTTTTATGCTGTAATATATTTGGAAGTTATTAAAAAAAAAAAATTTCTGAATTTTTAATTAATTAAAATTTCAAAAAAAGGGCTCTGACATGCACATTCCCACCCTCCAAAGTATATTTGAGCCAAATTTCGTAGCTCTAGGTCTAGCGGTCTGCCCTGTAGAGCGCCAACAGAGATACATTCTCCTTTACTATTAGTAGAGATTAGAAGTTTGTCTTTATTTACTCGCAAAATTTTTCGAATGCTAAATAATATATATTAAGCAGAAACTTATTAAAATACCTCTTTAAAATAATCGCCTTAATGATGTTTTACTATATGTAGCAGTAGTTCTCAATTCTTTCTAACATATCTTTTATGACCATTTCTACAAAATATACTTTTAAATACTCAGCCCTTTGATTACTGTTTTAGATGAAAGCTATGAAACTGAAGTAAAAAGTTTGAAAAAGGAAATAATTACACTGAAATTACAAACTACAAAATTAATCTTTACAGTACTCATAACACAGAAGTAAGCAGTCTGATAATAATTACTCATACTGATAATAAAAATTTATAATGAATTCTTATTTTATTATGAATACTATTCATAACAGCTGAAAAGCTTGTAATTACAATCATTAATATTACAAACATTGCTGTTGCTCACTGGAGGATTTAACATCTTGAAATCTGATTAAAAAACTGTAAGATAGATTGATATTTTATATTTATCATTTTTTTTATTTATGTTTTTAAGTGAGTATGTGAGTAATTACTCTGAATTATATACAATTCAAAATAATTACTCACATGTCCCACATAAAACACATACAATTTGTTGTGAACTATTTACTTAGATAGTTAACAGCAAAAAGTTATCTAAATTGAGAAAATAATAGTTGAAACTATTTATTATACATTTCCTACACCAGATTCTGTTGTACAAAAATTATCAGAATTTCAAAATGATGTAACTTTTAACATAAATCATGCCCAAAGAACCATTAGAATTTTACTCAATATCACTTTTATGCAGAGGAAAAGAATAAATGTCAAACAGCACCTCCTTCAATCTTGAACGGCTTATTTTAGAAGTATTTCTAGCAAAAAAGATTATAATGATTTTATAATAAATCTTCCTGCATCTGTTTTATACTAAAAATGAATAATAAATTCAATTTACATCATAATCATAAAATAAACTGAAATTCCTATAATATTTTGGCTTAAGAAAATAATTTTTCTCCAATTCAATAATTAAAACTATTATAAAAAACCCACACAAAAGAGTTTGAAGCTAAAGATAAAATCAATATTCCAATAAAAAAATTAAAATATATAACTAAAAATTAGCTGAATAACATCTTTTCGTAAAATGTTTAATCCATCTATATTTTTGGCATTAAAAGCATAAAACTCATTTCGTTAATAAAATTTCAAAACATTTTGAAGGCAAAATGCTCATTAAAAATCAGATGCAGTATCAATAAACTAAAAATATTAAAGTTTCTCCATTACAATATTCTTATCTGATACATGGTTTCCCTTTACTCAACATAAACAAATAAAATTTTATTCTACATTTTATCATTCAAACTGAAAGAAATTAGTACTGGAATCTTTTATTGGATGACCTGATTAAGAGCAAATGTTCAAATAAAATGTCTAACATATGAATAATTTTAAGACAAGTGGAATTAGTAACATCTCCAATAGTCCACACTGTGACTTGAGAAAATCTAACAAATCAATTAAAATAATGGATAATGAACTGACTGAAATTTTTTGATTGAAAAAAAAAACTGATGGAATTTTGAAATCAGTTAGCTGTAATGAACAGAGCATAGCTGGTAACACATTTGAGAGATTCCCAATACATATAATAATGAAAGATATCTCTAACTTAACCCTACTAGCTGCGCAAACGTCTTTTTCCGTTTTTCATGTTCAGTTCAAAAGCAGATGGCTCGTATTTATACGTATATTTTCTTAAAAAACCATGGATAAAGTGTTCTTAAGATTTCAAAGATATGATTAAATACAAAAAAAAGATCGATTCATTTACTTTAAAACTAAGTTTTCTGAACTGACAGCTACAAGATCAAAATAACTGAGTGCTCAGAGAGTTAAGCTATCTATGGCTAGGTACTCTTGATAAGATCATAAATAAATAATTAAATAATAAGCAGAATAAGCTCAGCCAAAATAATCAAGGCCATCTTTTTCTACTTGATTATCCTATCATAACAACTGTTGCAGAAACATTGCAATCAAATATTCTATAATAGTGGATAAAAAATAAGCAGAACGCAAAGACTAAAATTTAAAAATAGTACCGACTTTTGAAGTGTTAATTAAAATTATTATTTAAGTAAATATTTAATATATTTATCTAAAAAGTAAATATAATAGTTAATTTTCTTACATGTCACATTTAAATAAATTTTTGAAGCATTTGAGCCGAAGAACTAATTTACAATGCATGGAACAGAATTACTTTTACTTTGCATTTAGTAGCTAGAAAAACATCACAGTGCAAAAGAAAGAAAGAGAAAAAAAAGTGAAGGCTTTTATACATAAAAATCTTATAGTTTAAAAAAAAATTTCGTGTAATTTTTTTGTGCTTTTAGAGTAGAATTATACAATAGAATAAAAAGTTTCCTTATTAAATATGATGAAATTTTATACTGCAAATGAAAAAAAATATGTGAAAAATTTCAATTAAATTAGGTATTTAGAAGTAGGTAAAAATTAGCTAATGGCTTTAACTGAAACATTATACAAGTATACAGAAAATCTGAAATAAAATTAAAGTCTTTACCTTTTGAAGTCCATGTATCCAAGAAGCAGACTGTTTTCTATTGGGAATATCAGCTAAACACAAGCGAATTTCTTTTTCGTCTTTTTTGAAATCTAAGAACCTGATCACAGCTCCAGCTATTTGTGTTGCTCCTAGACAGATAAAATAGAAAAAAATCAAATTAATCTTAATTAGTTTTTAATATAAAAATGGAATTACAGAAATAATTAAAAAATATAATTCTATGTAAATACTGAGAATAACAGCCTCAAGCTATTTTTATAAAGTTTAATTGGTTAACCTGGAGTTCAGGGTGCATACTCACTTCGTATCCCTTAAGCTTGCCGATTGTTTGTCACCAAGAGAGAGAGAGAGTGCCAGAACATTTGTTTTGGATGCGTGTTGAAAATTTTTTCAGTGCCATTTGCGCATGCGCCGTCAGTGATTTGTTTACTGGTTTATGGTGGATTTCTTAATTTTGCATCATTTCCATTGGTCCACTGTCTGCTGTCTTCTATTTGATTGGTTGGAGTACGAATTTGAATAATACTTCGTTTGGAATTTTTTGATCATTTACCAAACAATTTTTTTCAATAACCATTCGCTTCTCTTTTAAAGATTTCCGTTCATCGAGTTTGCTAATTCTCTTTCTCTATGTTGCTGATTATGGCTTCCAAATATCGAAAAAGGAATGTTTTTTCTCGAAACAATGATGCTACGTTTCATCGTCTTCAGACGTCATGTTTTTCCTATGTTCGTGTTTTCCCTGTGTATTTCGATCCTCAATGAAAAAGCGAAGCTACAAGGGACCTACTTTTCTGAAAGTGAAGCCGCTGATGTTTTTTTAAGTTAAAAAAATTTGCCCAGTACACATTTGCAATGCCGAAGGCATTGAGTGCTCAATCTCTCGTTTTGAGATGCTGTAGCCATCGAATGTGCAAAAGACTTATAAAGAACTCACTGTGCATCCTAAACGGTGTTTGGCGACAGCAAATAAAATTGCGCCAAAGAAAATGGGCAAGAAAATAGTATGCACCCTAAACTCCAGGTTTACCGTTTAATTTTTATTTCAAACATAATAACCTAATTTACATAAATACTTTTTAAACTACATATACATTTATTATTGTAACAATCATAACAAAAAAAAAGAACACTTGCAATTATTCTTGATAATGTTAAAATATTCAAAAGAGAAATATTAAAATCTGCATAGTTCTTTCAGATGAAGTCAACAAATTACTATATTTTTATTTGTGTTATAGTAATATATTTTTCAATACATGCCTACCATGAAAAAGTAAATACAGTAAGTCATGTAAAATAATTATTAGAAAAGCTTAAAAATAAAATCACACAAACATGCAAGCTTCAAAACTGATATGAGTTCTAGCATATATTATTCATCTATTTAAATACAGATGGATTCACAAGGTGTACCTTTGAAACAAAAGTATTATGGTTTAATGAAAATTTAGAATAAGTTTTAATGTAAAACCAGTCACTTTTAATGGCGAGTTTTATTTCACTGTTTTTGATAGGCTTACCATATGTCTGGGATTAGCCCAGACATTACTTTTTTTTTTAGTGCTGTCCGGGGTTGCAAAAATGTCCGGGGTTTGAGAATTTAAGACTGGTGAGGATTTTTAAAAATTTTAGACCTAGATGTTCGACACCACGTTTTTAAACATTCTCTTACTGCCATGCCGTGCATCTCTCAGCCGACCTTGAAGCAAGTGGTGAAGTCGATTTTGACAGAGGCATGGTCTAGCCACAACTTTTTACTTAAGTCATTTGGCAACACAACAGGGGCAATGTCTGTGTTTATGTTGTTTTCATTTAATTTCAAAAATATGTCCTGGGTTGGACCCAAAAAAATATGGTAAGCCTAATTTTTGACATCAAGCAATGGTCAGATACCATAATTTAATGGTAAAGCATCAGGAAGGTAACTATGAGTATGTAGATCAGGTTCTGAATCCTAAGTATTCAATTATATTTAAATAAGCTGCTTTTTTCTATCATCAAAACATGTGCAAAGTAGTTTTCTTTCTTCTTTCTTTTCACATTCAACCTATATATTCACCAATTATTTTTACAGTATACACTTTTGGACCAAAATGAGAGGAAAAAAAAAAAAAAAAGATTTATGTGGTGGTGAAGACAGATATTTTAATTGAAAAATATATTTTAAACATTTTTTAATGTTTACAGATCATAAAAGAAATCGTCATATATGCTTATATCTTTTGATTTATAATAATGATTATTTATGCATAAAAAGTCTCAATGTAGAAAAGTAGCATAACTTCAATAATAAGAGATTTCATATTAATGCTTGAAATCTTTTAGGAACATATTTTTCAGGCAAAGAAATAAAATGTAATCATGTTTTGTAAAACACATTAAATTCAACTCCCAATGAGGATGGAGAGAAAATCTGACTGCAATACTTTTCATACTTATAAAGAACAAGATAACTTTTTTTTTTACTTTACTATACATAAATTATTAATTAAAATGTTTTTGAATGTCTGAAACTTGAACTGATCACCATTAATTGTAAACTAACTAGAATCTGATTTAGAATGTAGTTGTAAAGTAATTTTTTTTATTCATTTTTATTTTAGTAATTTTTAATTCATAATTGAAATATGAACAGTCAACTTTTATAATGCACTACTTTTGCAGCATTTTTTTGCTAGGATACATGCAAATCTGGACATAAGGAACTGAATAAAAACAGTTTAAAAGTAAGATTCACACTAATTACTGAAGATTAAAAGAACACATCTATACAAGCTCTAAAGCAAAAACAAACAGCAAAGTAAAACATGTGAGTATATCAAAGTTTATAAGAGAGAGAATCAACATTTTCGAAATCTCTGTCAGTATTAGACTACAGTTCCCGATAAATTCATAAGGAACGGGATTTTATTTTTTATATTTACAGAAAGAATAAACCAGGCAATTTTAGAAAGAGATTGTTTCTCATAGAAGTCAAGATTTTGAAAATGGTGAGTTTACAAGCCATTTGTAAACAATAGAAGTTTCTTTCCTCGAACAAAAATAATGGAAATCATTTTACACTATAGTGAAAATCCTAGTGTTTCATTCATTTTAATAAACAAAGCAATTTTTTTACATAACAAAATGTTGCAGATATACATTATATACATTCTGCAATAGAAATTTCACAGATATTCTTGGTATTTATAAGATTTGAATGAAATTTTCTAGATTTTTATTTTCTTCATACTCTAAAAATAGAACTATTCTGGCATGAAACATTTGTCATCAAATCAACTCAAGATATATTTTAATTTGTATGATGATACATAATAATAAATATCCGAGTTTCATAAATCCAATGCATAAAGCTGACAGACACGATTTATACCTGCAGATGAACTAGATCCTAATACTCGAACTGATACTATATCTACTAAAGGTACAGGATTGTGTTGCCACATATTTCCGCCATCGAACATAATAGCCCTACAAAAAACAAATCATTTAGAAATAATAAAAAAATACTATAAATTAGCAGTTAAAAATCAATAAAAAGTTAACTACTGATGATCTTTAGAAACACAGCAAAACAGAGGAATTAAGGTCCCTGATCCATTGTCTTCATCCAAATTAAAATTTGCACCTAAAAATAAATTTAATGTTTAGAATAATTAACATAAAACTATAATAAAAGCTTTGCATAAACAGGTAAAGATTTCTCAATTTTTTATTATGCAATTTTTCAAAAATTATATAATTGGAAACCCATAATTTATTGAAAATAAATTTGATTATCAAAGTACTATAATTATTTGCTAAAAAGGCAAAATTTCAGAAAAATCTCTATCATTCAAACTCCATGTAATTATCTGACCATATCTTTTATCAGTGCTGTTATTGTTAAAAAAAATGATAAAATTTGTTATCACATTAGTTAAAAATATTTCTATTTCAGTGCAATGACATTTATTCAGGAAAAACAGTTTTCATTGCTTTTTTAATTAAAAAAAAATGTGCAAGTTTCACAAAATTTGACATCTATTTTATCAGGAGCAATTGTTAGAATATTTGAATCAGCAAAATAAATTACATATTTGTTTGATAAAATCTAATCAGAAAATGAATAAAAGATATAAAATTATATTGCTAACATAGTTATTTTAGGTTTTAAAAAATTAATGAATTAATAACAATATAAAACTTAATTTTATAATAAATAGTTGTTAAAAATTTTACAAATATTTAAGATCTAATATCTATACTTTCATTTTAATATCAAAATTTTTATTTTAGTATTGTATAAGATACCAGTATTAAATGCAAATAACAAATATTTAAAAATCATACAAAAATAGCAATTGCCAATTGTAAGTCAACATAAACAAAATTAAAACAAGAAATAAAATGACAGCCAAATAATTTGAGACAACCTTTATTATAACATTTTTAATATAGCAATCAACCAGAAATTTCCATCTTGTAAACCATCACAAAGAGAAATACAAATTTTCTAAAGTTCTAAAACTTTCTTAAAATGCTAGTGTTAAAAAGTAATGTATTAAAGTTTTAAATGTGAAAATTATTTACTGAAAGAATAATCTTATACTAGTAATGAACAAAAAAATCATTAAAAATTCAAGACAAGGAAGAATTTATTCAATTATGGTTACTATCAAGAGGTTCACAGTAAAACTATGAAAACCACCGAAATAAATAGTAACACTGGCATTAATATGAAGGATTCAAAATTAGAGAGGACCAAGTCCATGAAATCCATTTCTGAGAAAACATATCTCATTTGATTAGATGCATTTAAAATAACAGTGGTCTTCTAATTGGTCTTGCAGCCTAGTGGATACTAATTTAACTATGGACTCAAATCATTATTATATAGAAGAAGTACCATTTCTACATTATCATGCAGTGCTAGTGCAAAACACGAAAAACATGGACCAGGTTCACTTTTACTCCAAGCCTCCCATACGCCTCATTAAATTTCCCCAGTATTGCAATATGATGTTTAAAAACATGCCCCACCTTTCTCTATACCAAGAATATAACTTCTCATTTGAAAATACATTAACCTTTAGGCTACGGGGACTTAAACCAGAAGAACTACGTTGAATGCGGGGAGGGAAATCCCCACTTGTGTCTGGTACAGCAGTTGTATCAACCTGCATTCAAAGGTAAAAAAATTTTCTTGTACGGAAAAGGTTAATCCAGCTATTTTATTAGTGTTACCAAATGAAAAGTTCACTAACCAACTAAAAAAATGTTGGTCCTTTATTTCATTCCCAAGATATTTTTATGGCAGATAAAATATATGGTAGGGATGAATTTCTGAAGCTTTTATTTATATAAGACTATAATAATAATGTCATATGACAAAATTCTACATCTAATTCCCTAAGTTAATTCTGATTTTGTAATACCTACTAACTTATTATTAGAAATTAATATCTCCTACACATTACTATAATGGAATGATATTACTTTCATTGCTTTTTATGTTTCTATGAATGACAGTAATGCAACTTAAACATTGAGCCAGGTAGAATAATAAATTGATTGTTTGATTCAGAATCTTTAGTTCCTGGTTTGTGCTCCTTTCTTCATATTTCTATGCTATTACATTACTATAATGGAATGACTAAAATACAATGTTTAGCACAGAAACAAAATGTCTGTTATGCATTCCTGATTATATTATTTTCATTGCTTTTTATGCTTCTATGAATGACAGTAATGCAACTTTAACATTAAGCCATGTAGAATAATAAATTGATTGATTGATTCAGAATCTTTAGTTCCAGGCTTATATTGGTCCAATTTCAGAAGTTTCTAAACTAAAAAAAAATCATAGTTTAAATTGCATGTTGATCGCAGCAACAGAGCATCTAGTTTATTTTGTAAATAATTCTAAACAGTAAAATGGAATGCAGAAATATTGGCTAGATACTATTTGTTTCAGAAACTCATAGCTATTACTGTTGGATGATTTTACACCACAGATGGGTGATTCACATTAAGAAGAGTGCTTTTCCAGAGTTCTAAATCTGGCACATTTTTCTTTTAGCAATTCTTTTCTGTTATTGATTATTTTTTTAATTGTACTAATTTGTTTTAATTTTACACTTGTGTAATGCTTCTATATATTGCTTGATAAAAAATAATCATCTCCCCTCCATCTTTCACCTCACCCCCCATTTTGCTGAAATCAAAAGCCAACTGCTGAATGCGCAGAAGAGTATGACAGGTTTCAGTATCTGAAAACGGGCAGTATTCCTAGTTTTTTTGTTTCATATATCCCCAATTTAATGCATGATAAAGTTAAACATTTAATTTCAAGAAGATACATCAAAACAGTAATCACACCATTCAGTTAATTGTTTTAATTACATATTACACAATGACTCTACTATACTTTATAAGAAGAAGTTTTTCAAATATTTTCAGACACCAAACAAAACAATGATTAGATTAAATACTGAATAGAATTATGTAACTTTCACTTAACAAAGTAACACTAACCACTTATTAACACCTTGAGGTGTTTCTCGTAAAAATCATTTTCTTTCTTTGTCACCTCAACACAATCTCCACACACTCTTACAGGATCAACAAAAGACATTCTTGGAAGAGGTAGTTTATTATCACAACAGGGATTGCAAAACACATTTCCACATCTTCTACAATGATGCTATAATAAAACAGAGAAGGAAATGAGTTTTAAACACATGGCCATTTCTGAGAACTATTAACAGCTAAACAGAAAATAATAGTAATAAAAACATTCTCAGGAATATAAAGAAAACAACTGAGGTCTTTTGTCTTTAAGTGAAATAATCATTTTGAAATTTATGTAGGAATTGTTAGGTTTAAGATAAAAGATTGTGAAGACACATTTTGTTTGACTAGAATTTCTTTTGAAATAACCATCAAATTTAGTCATTACAAATGTATAACTATCTCAAGATCTCATTTATTATAAAAAGGTAAAAATTGTAATAAATAGATAAGGAAGAACAAATACCAATTTACTTATCCACAGAAATCCTAAAAATTCTAAGGAAAAAGGATAATAATTGCAATAAGTGATAAATCATTATCTATGGTACATCTTACAGCTTTAATCAACCCCTAATCAGCATATGAAGCCTTCAATTGGCAGCTACATGAGACTACTTAATGCTACACGATAGCTAATTTGGGGTAGAGCTCATAATTTTGAACCACAGACAGGTGACCAAGATTACAACTGAGCTCATACCTCAAGCTCCAGACTTCCAAGCCATATTTTATCTTTGATGGCATATTTAACATGCCCAGTTCCATATGGTAAGTAGGGACCCTATTCACTAATGAAGGTCTGAAATCTGCAATTTTCTAATTCCAAGACGAGATTCTACCCCCTGGCTACTGTGTCCCAGCACATAGTTTAAAAGCAATAAAAAATAAATAAAAACATTAAACACACACAGCCTATTAAGCCTTCACACACAAAACACATTAAAAAATAAATAAAAAATGAGACAATAATAAAGTACTCAAAAAAACTTAATCTCATCATAAAAATAAATAGACAAATTTGATGAGGTAAACAATATTCAGGCATATAACATTTTTAATATAAAAATAATATACTTAAAGTCATCCTTTCTTATAAGTATGATACAAATCTGCATTGGTTCTTCTAGAAGTTTTCTGGCAAAATACTCTTTTTTGCCCAATATGAGAAAATATGAAATTAAAAGCTTATTAGGTAATGCATGAGCATCTTGCAACACCAATATGAAGAGATATTTGAATATACCTATTAATTTTTCTACTAAATAATGAACATTTTTATGTACAGAGAGGCTAAATTTTAAATGATGGCTATTCTTTCAATGAAAATTAATAAACATTGACAATATTAAAATAAAAGAAAATCTAGTTATTTAACAAAATTCCATTTTCTCTTTGCATAAATAGGCCTTTTCAACATCATATTAATGTTTTACTAGACATTTTTATTAAATTCAAATATCTTTTTAGTATTACACATGATTTGAAATCATTCAATTAATTAGAAACTTATATTACATAGTTATGAGATTTTTGAAACTGTTTTTTACAATCTTTTAATAAATCTACAAGATCAGCATTATTAACAATATTCAGTATCAATAAAACATAGCATGTTTCCTAAACAAGTTTTTATCTGAAGAACAGAAATTATTATTATTTGTTTAAAGGGACATATACTTACATTGGAACAGCTTTGATATATGGCATCACTGACCGTAATCTTGCATTGGCGACTTTTTGTTGCCTAACCAAACATTGTATCGTTAAGTTGCCAGAACAAAATATCGCCAATACTGAAGCTGTTGAAAAAAGTCGGCAAAACAAAATTATTGCCAGTGATGCCATATATCAAAGCTATACCCTTACATTTTACAGTCCATCAAATGTTAGCATCATTAAAATTATCGCGTTACTTAATGCAACATTCTTAAATTTGAAGTTGTTAAGGCCACCTTCACAATGCTAGTTAAATATATTTGCATGAAATATTATTAAAAAATACATTATATCAGCAGAATGTTTATGAAATTCAATACAGCATCTTAAATTTGAAAGAAAAAAAAAGAGAATGAATGAAACTTACCCTGCGAGTTAAGAAATCAAATTTAGTATGGCAATGAGCACATGACGGTGACTAAAATGAAAAAAATACTGTGAAAAAACTTTTAATTTTTTACTTCCTTGCAGCAGAATTAGTGAAACTAATAAAGTCTACTAGTAAATAAGGAGAAACAAATTAAACATGATCACCTTACATCATAAGCAAAGACATTTAACAACAAATATTTCAAAACTCAAACTTTAATAATTAGAACTCAAAAGACCATGGTAAAATTGTTACGATTGTTTAAATTGAAACCAGTAAAATAATATCTTAATTTCATGCAAAAGAAAATATAAAAATATTAATTAATTACTTCTCCATCAGGAACCCAAAATGGTTCTCTTATTTCAAAGGGACTAGTAGGCTCATCATCTAAACGAACTATTTTTAGCCCACTTCGGCTTTTCACTAAACGTTTCTTACAATCCATATTCTCGTAAGACATATCTCATATCCTTACATGAATTAATATTGACAGATTTCGAAACTCAACAAACACACCCACTCCTACCAGAATGTAAATAAACAGTAAGGATTCAGCGGTTTCGGTTACACTTGTGAGGTTTATCTGATGAGAAATAATTATTGAGGCCTCAGCTCTAACATTAAGAAAAAAAAACGTGTCATACTAAAGGCAGAATGCTGCCTGATTTTAAAACGTACAATGTGATGAAGCACAAGTCTTCCATTTTTCCAAAATGGTGTATTTTCCTAGCTGCTTTAAAAAGTGAATAACATTTATTATCCATGGGAAATGATGCCATGCAGAAAAGAGCTAACTTTCGGTTCTCTTTTCGCTTCCTGTACGTCACTTCCTGTTCTGCAGTTTCATCGTGTTTTTTTTTTCTTTCTCTCTTTGCTGATTTCTCCGATTCGTCGGTTTCGGAAACGTGTGGGAAATTTTTTTTATTTGTATTTATGTTTGTTTGAAATTTCCTAATTTTAGCATCTGCAAAGATAAGGTGATGTCTGCAAACGGGCCCCTGATGTATCACGTTAGACCCTTATATGACTTCTCGTCTAATATTGTTCTACCTACTTGTATGTACAAGATGAATAATTTGCATGACAACAAATTTTCTGAATCTTCACATGAGGTAACTTGATCTCTATATACTTTTAACTTAGTCTAACTTGTTGCAATATTCATCATATAGCCATTAATTACTGATTGGAATCGTCATCAATTTTATTTGCTAATATATCCATTGCTTTAGAATAATTGTTTGTATCTATTAATCAGAATTTTTTTTTTCACTATTGATAAGAACATAATTTTTTTTTCTTATTGTATTCTACAAGAAACCACGTGTATTGCTATTATTCTGAAATATGGTGTGGCAGTTATTTGGAACTACTCAAAAATATTTGTGCCAAAATCTGATTGACAATGTCTTTCCCATGTGAAATTCATAATTTATGTACCATTCAAGAATTTGTGATAAATGAATTACCTATTATTTTGCATAATATATATATATAATTCGATGAAACTTGGAGAAATTAAACATATCCAAATTGTGATTGTCATATCTATCTAATTGGACTCATGAAAATACAGTTTGTAACATAAAATATTATAGTTTATGAAATGCTCAGTATAATTTCGGTTTCAAGAAATTAGATTATATATAGCATTAATATGTATATATATATATATATATATTGATACAATTAAAAGGAACATATTCTTAAAAATGGTATGTTCAAATGACAAAGTGTTGAAAAGTTTAATGATGTTAAGAAAAATTTATTACTTTTAGCTTTAACACTTTTATGTTTATAAACATCTTTATGTTAATAGTATATTCGACATAAGCATACCTGGATTCTTAATGTCATTTAAAAATTTTTGTGTGTGAATCTTCTAAATGCTGATTTTTCCCACGATCTTTTGTGGTACTACTAATTTATTAACTTCTTGTGTATTATAACTTTGGTATTTTGAGACAAGGCAAATTTTCTTTAGTTGTTTGCAGTGAGTTGTTCTCAAAACTCATTTCGCTGTAGTTATACAATCTGGAACTAATCACAATTTTATGGACAGTGGTGTAGTTGCAAAATAAGCAGTGCTGGGACGCTTTGAAAGCAGTGCCAGAATGCTCTAACCTGCATGACAAAAATTGTACTGTTTTAAGTTCATTTTCACATTTTTCACTTATTTATTTTTCTCAAAAAAAAAAAAAAAAAAAAAGCAGTGCCAGAACAGCATTCCGGTGTGTGGGCCGGACACCGGACTACACCCCTGTTTATGGGTCACTATTGAAAAATGTACATGAGTTTGTCTGGAATTGAACCTGCTGCTGCTTACTTTTAAGGCAATAATTTTAGAGAAATACAGCATTAGGATTTTTTTTCTGGAATGTTTTGTGAAAGTAGCTTTATCTCATAATGTGTATTAAAAATGTGCATAACTGTGCCTATATATACAAATATAGGTAATACATAAGACTTTGAAAAATATTATTTATTGAACCGTATTTGGATATAAAAATGTGAAGATTGCCTTATGTGTAGAAAGTTGTTCATACTGAATACTTATCTAGCCTTTTCTAATATGCTGATCTATAGATCATGTCTTTTATTTTGTATGAATAAAAGCACTATGTATTTGAGTTGTTTTCAATAGAAAATGACTTGCTTCATCATTCTTGTTTACTACTAGATATACCCCATATACTTCCTGGTATCTAAAGTTGTCTATAAATTTTTTTGCTGCCACGGACATATAACTCACGTTCATGACACCAGAGGAAGGAGAAGGTGTATTTTGAAAGATTTCTCCTCACTCGCAGAAAAGTTTTGCTGAATGGAAATGTACATACTGATATTATTTAGGAAAGTGAAATCTTGAGAGTAATTTAACATCTTTACTATATATGTATCCTGGGTACAGCTTAGATATACGGCATCACTGACGATAATTTTGTTTTGTCGACTTCAATATAGGACCCCACTGGCACTATTTTGTTTTGGCGACTTAACGCTACAATGTTCGGTTAGGCATCAAAAAGTCACCAATACAAGATTATCGCCAGTGATGCCGTATATCAAAGCTGTTTTGTATCCTGTAAATGTAAAAAATATAATGTATTTAGGTACTTTGTTAGCTTGATAGCAGTTGTCAGCAAGCATAAATGTTGGCTTAAGATGTCACTTTTCTGTTTGAATATCATTTGCTATGATCTATTTAATGTGCCAATTATAGAAAATTTATGCCAGTGGCACATTTTTCTCAGTGGAAAGTTATTATACTTGGCGCCTTTTGATTACTGTTGTTGATGGGAAAGTGGCATGATCAACTGCCGTTGTACTAATGCAAAGTGCTTGTATTGGTTATGTAGTATTAAAATTTTTATTGTTCATTTCTCTGTTGAATATTTTTAATATTTTTTTCATTAATTTTTCCCTTCCTAGGTTGGCTCAAAGAGTCTAGATTTAGCTGAATTAGAAAAATCTCAACTAAACATCATACAGAAATTAGAAGATCTAAAAGAAAAAGTATTAAAATTAAAAGAAGAATTTGGTGTTGCCAGTGATAATGTGAGTAGATTTGTCCATTTAATGGTTGATAAATTATTCAGAATTTTTTTTAATGGATTCTTCTTCTGAAGTAGTTTTTTTAAAATTGTTACTGAAGTAGAATAATAATTCAGCATCAAATAATAAACTGCTGTATATATGTATCAATTTGCATAGACACAAATGAGTAAAAAAAAAATAGAAATTATTCTATAAATGGCTTATTTGCAAGATGTAAAGTAATAATATTGGTGCAGATAAGCTATTATAGATTTTTTATATTCATCTTAATTCCTTTTTTGTGTTTCTTTTAGAAGTTGCTATGCTTGAGCATGCCTAGTTGTATGTGACTTATATTTGACTGGTTCCATTGCAGAATCTTGGAAAGTTTCAAGATATTGTTGTCAAGGCAAATCCCAAATCTCCTCCTCTGAGTATTTGGGTTTTATATCATTTGTGTGCCCAATCAACACCAACTCGCCTTGTGACTTATAAGCATTCTTCTTTAAGAGCTATACCAGAAGATATTAAGCAGTTACAAAATTCTTCGTCATCAGATTCCTGTAACTTGTCTTTGACAGTTATTTGGAGAGATGGTAAGATATACTTAATGCTTTTAATTTTACAATCATCTAGTCCAAGACTTCTTAAACTTTTGCTCATGTTTCCAAATGGAGTAATGCAGAAAAATTTTATTGTTATGAGATTTCTCACAGGCATTATTCATTTTTTATAAAAAGAATAACATTCAAACTTTGGTTTTATGGCAACATTTTTCTGATGGAAATGGAATTGCAAGATTTTTTCCTACCCAAAAGGGAGTTGGAAGAAGAGGAAGCTTGCAAAGTTCTGAATGTTTTTGATTGTGAACAAAATTTCTGTTCTAAATCACTAATTCATTGTAGAGATGCTTTTACTCTTTGCTAGAGAAATAGTGTAAAATGTTCAAGGTATTCCTGCAAAGCTTCTGCTAGAATTTATTGGAAAAGTTCTTGAAAAGAATACTTCTACTTTTAGTAAAAGTATTATAAAAACAATCACAAAAGAAATTATTATGTCCCCTCTAAAAAGCAAAACTTAATATACTTTACCTGTTATAAATCTAACTTGGATTTTTTCTGTTGCTCTTAAAAGCAGTGCCTCCAGATCGTGGTTGCAGTATTCAAATGACTGAAGTTAAAAAGAAAAATAATGAGATTATATTTCCTAAATTATCATGTGTTATAGACTATCATATGTTATCTACAAAGAGTTTATACCAGCCAAATATTTTCCTAATCAACCCAGTGGTGTAATAACTGTGATGCACGGGAGAGAGGGTATAGATGGTGCAATTTTGGGGGTTACCCTGGAGAAAAACATGTTAGTGGATTTTCTGTCACTTTTTAAAGCCAAATATGATGATGGACCAGAGAAAAATACTACTATGCCCCAGGCATTATTTACACTTGCTGAGGTACTGATTATAACTGGGACCAAATAAATCATATTCTCCAGTTGCCACTTCTTTCTATGTCTCTGAAGCAATCCGTGATGAGGTTGGGACTCGTAGTTTAAGAAATCTTGCTCTAGTTTAAACATACATTCTGAATGTGTACTGTGATTTTATAATTATTTACTATACAAGCCATAATTATGTAATTGTAATCATTAACCACTTAATCTTTGTGTATTTCTAAGTATATTTATTTTATTTCCTTTTAGACAAATGAAGATTTAACTCTGTTTTTAGTACAGTGTAGATAGCATAGTACCTTCTGCATCAGTTAGCAATAAATGAAATAAGGTATAGTTTATGTACTAGAAAAAAAAAATCTTGAAATCATTATTCAAGAAGTGCCCAAATTCATTTTTTCATTTACTATTAAAAAATTGCTCTTGACAATTGTCTTGTCAACAAGGTCTACTTTTTAACTTGGCAGAAAAATTTCTTGAAGCAATAGAAAACGATGTATATGTTTTATTACTTATTACTTTAATTCGGTAATAAATTAATTATTTTAATTATTATATTAATTGTTAATAAAAGAGTGAATGGCAACCGAACATTAACAGGGTGCATAGCATCATGAAAAGTGCTTAAATTTGAAAACCATTTTTAAGCACTTTAAAAGTGCTTACTTTAAAAAAAAGTTCCTTAAAAAGTACTTAATTTTCTCAAAAAGTGCAAAGAAAACATTCTTTGTTTCCCCAGACTTGAATACGATAAATCGAAAGCATAGTCATAAAGCTTTGTTTACCGGATATATCAAAAAAAGAATACTGGATGTATCAAATATCCAGGGGTAATCAACACATGTTAAGATAAGCTTATAAATCCAGTCAATGAAGACATAAAATAGGGGTGAAAAAACATTAAATCATATAGTTTCGAAAATTGGTATACATGTTTGTGAGGAGCTCCTGATAAACATACTAAAAGTCCCCGGCCCTGAGGGTGGGAAAGCTTGCACCGCCATCTTGGCTTTCAACACCTCTTTTTAGTTTTTCATGAATATGTCAAAAACTATTTAGTTTTCAAATTACAATTCATTTAACAAATTAAAGAGCGTAAAATTCCCTACAAATACATGGTTTTACTTTTTTTTCTAGCTTTAATAGTTTCCGAGATAATGGGTCTCAAAGTTTGCCATCATCTTTTGTTTCATCCCCCTTTTGTACTTTTATTTTAATATCTTGAAAACTATTAAATTTTCAATTACATGTAATGAAACAAAGTAATGATAGTAAAAATTCCCTACAAATAACTGCTTTTATTTTTCTTTTAGTTTTAATAGTTTCTGAGATATTTAAGGCAAAAAAAAACTGAAAAAAGAGGAGGATGAAGTCCAAGATGGTAGCAAATTTTAAAGCCCATTAATCTCGGAAACTATTAAAGCTAGATCAAAAATGAAATCACATTTTTGTAGGAAATTTTACGTTCTTCAATTTTTTGCAACACTTGTGATTTGAAAATTTAGTAGTTTTTAAGATATTCAAGAAAAACTTTAAAAAAAAGGGATAAAATCCAAGATGGTTGGCAAACTTTGAGACCCATACCTCGGAAACTATTAATGATAGAAGAAACATAAAGGTGTGTATTTTTAGGGAATTTTGCACTCTTTAATTTGCTGGTACATTAAATTTGAAAATTGAATAGTTTTCGAGATATTAAGAAAAAACTAAAAAGCTAGCAATAAATCCAAGATGGCAGCAGTTTGAGACCCATTATCTCTGAAATTATTAAAGCTAGAAAAAAAATAAAGGTATTTATTTATAGCAAATTTTACGCTTTTTAATTTGTTAAAGGATTTGTAATTTGAAAACTGAATAGTTTATAGAGATAGTCAAAAAAAACTAAAAAAGTGTGTGGGGGGATAAAATCCAAGAGTTTTAGTATGTTCATCAGGAGCCCCTAAAAGAGCATGTGTACCAATTTTCAAAACTGCATGATTTAATGTTTTTTTCTTTCAAACCCTTCGTTGACTGGACTATTAATTACCTTTTTTACCGCTCCCTCTTTCTTCAACAATGGGCTGTATATTGAAATACTGGAATGGTTATCCCGAAGGGGCAAATTAACTGGTAATCTAAATTAACTGGTCTTTTGTTAATTTTAAGAAATGTTGAAAAAGGTCACAGATTTTTATTGGTAATGACAATTGCATTATCATTTTTATTTTTTTGTCAAACCAAAAAGACATTGTTAATTTTACAATAGAAGACATTGTGCATATATAGAAATAAATTTTAAAATTAAAAGAATATATATATTTTAAATTTTTCAATGAAAACTATGTATTATTATAAAACAGAAAACATCCTATGCTTAGAAGATACTGGATCTACGTATGCATGTACAAAGGTGCTTAATTTTTTTGGCTAAGGTGCTTAAAAGTGCTTAATTTTTGCAGCAATTTCTCTCTAGATTAAGATTATGACATCAGAATTGTAAATAAACATAGTTCGCTTATCGCTACCCTCATTTTGCTAAATAAATGTTATCTATTTTTATAATCTTTGGCTATATTTTAGTTTTAAATTTATATTTAAACTTATTCACCATCTAAACCATTTCTTTTATACCTTATATGGCGCAGTAACCAACTTAAAGAACTTTAAAAATTCAGCTGTAATTGTTAAGCCTAAATGGAGTTATTGGACGCTTCTCGCTAAGAAATGCGATCTCACCAAGATAATTTCACCTGCTTTATAAATCGTCTGATATCGATAGCAACATCAGCTTTTTGCTTATATATATATATTGCCATATTATAATATTTATCGCCAAGTTATTTTGAGTTCCATCTTCTTAGTTCTAACGAAGTGAGTTGAAAAAAATATTTTAATTTGTTGCCTTTTAATAGTGAAATTTTCTAGATGATTTTTTATAATAACTAATTTAAGGATTGAATTTTTCTCTGTGATTTTTTGGTGCCATCTTTTTCAAAATATTGCGATATGCTACCTAAAGATAAGCGAATTAAAAGAGCTTGAGATGTTTTGCTAATTCACCATATTGCTAACTATTTTATCCATATTAACTTCAAATTATGATGTCCAGTGTCCCTACGAACAATGCTGTCCAGGGGAGGGGCTATTGGGCTGCCGCCCCCCCCCCCCCGAGCTAAACCCAAATTCTTGATTTAATTTCAGTCTTTGTTTGATCTTAATTTTCATTTTAAAAGAATAGTAATAAAATCGTGACAACATTGCTTTCTGACTTGACAGGCTCGAAAATTTTCCTACTTTTCTAGTCATTCCACTTGCACTTGTAGCGTTGGCCCGGTCGAAAACATTTTTTGGCCAGCTATTTCATTGTATTTTTTATTAAATTATTGAAAGTATTGTAGTGTTCTTTATTATTCTTATTGTCAGGAGAGGAAAGCCTGTAAAGTTAAAGTGTTTCGGTTTATATAAGCCATGAGGTTTGACATTCATCACTGCGATACAAAAATTTTATGACCTCAGCCCCCCCCCCCCCTGACCCGAATCCTGGATTCGCCACTGATGCTTCATTTCACAATGAATAACATTTGCTAAGCTTTTAAAAAAGTGTGATGAAGAGAAAATCTTAGATTTTTTTTTTGGTGGGGGGGGGGGGAGTGAGGTCTACTGTTCACAGAAGTACTAGTATTTAACAATGGATATGTTGTTTGGTTCATTACTCTTCCATAGTATTTTATCTAATATTAGTAAAGCTAAAACTCTCTAAGTAATTGTTTCATTTTTTTTCTTTTCAGGGGACAGAGATCATGAGATGATGATTGATCCCATTCATCAAGGCATGATTGAAGGTGAAGTTAATATTGTCAGGTGAGTTTAAAAATATAGATATAAATAAACTGTATTTATATATCTAATTATTGGTCTTGTAATGCCAATTAATTATCTTTTGAATGGAAGTTCAAGGAAGAATGGAGGTACGCTAGTCTTTTATTCTTGATTAAAGATATATCCATAGAAACATTGAATTATCCAGTTTTACTATAATACTGATTAATTATACATAATCTTATCTAAAGTGCAATGTACCATTACAAGTTCTATGAGACTTGATTAAATCAATACCAATGCTGTTCTTAACACTAATTCCCTTAACAAAATTCCAACTTTACTTTCGCTTACCTCTATTGTCTCTTTACCAAACTCTCAATGAATGCCTGAAACTGTCTAAGTAAGTATCTGACTCTCTTGGTATCTGTGACTTCAACTCTGTCACTGTTTGTTTCTTCTTTTATGGCATCCAGCCTTTTGTATACATTTAGAAGAGTATCCACTAATCACCTTTCCTCTTAATTGCCATTCATATTTGGTCATCAGTTGAGTGTCCCTTTGTTTTCGTAAGAACTGCATGTTTGCACATACAAAAGAAAACAGGCAACACAATGACAGCCAGACTATACTAAAGCCATTTTTGTAGTAAAATGTTCTGCATTTATGCAGAGTTAATGTTTATACTCAAGGCACATTTAAATTGCTTGTGCTCTCAATCTTTGCAGAGCAACCACCAGTTCAGACGAGGGACAGGTTTCCGTCGGTCTTTGAAAATCCTTGAAAACTCTTTGAATTTAATTTGCCTTACTTGGGGCCCTGGAAAAGTACTTGATTTTTTGTTGGATCCTTGAAAAATAACCATCCAATATTTTTTGGGACAGAAGAGAAGACCAGTTTGTGACATGGTTTTGCCTTTAGAATTCCACAACCAGAAAAAGGGTGTTTGTATAGGAATGTTGTTAATCATCAATCTTCTCTCTCTTTGTATATTCAAAGACAGCTTAATTTGACAATACAATCAAAACTACAGACAGTATTTCTCCATCGAGTAAAATAGTCCTGCAATTATCCTATTTTGAAAGTAACTGATATAGTCGAACAGAATTTTGTTTTAGATACCAATAACTGATTTTCTCTGCAATGAAATCTGTTTTCAAAATGTGTAGGATCTGTTTCAAAATGCATAGAACCAGGGAAGTTTGTGTTCATGTGAACAAAAAACTTAAATAGCTAGATGGATAAAATTTTGTACACAGTTTTTATCATTAGAATTGTAGATCCATATTAGATTTTTTTTGTTTCTAAAATATATAATTTTATGGTCCTTGAATTTTCTTAAAAGGGTCCTTGAAAAGTCCTTGAATTTTTTTTCTTCAATAAGAGTGGGAATTCTGAGGGAGCTATGAAATGTTTAAGACTTCTCTAGAAACCAAGAAACTAAATTTTCTTGAATTTTCAAGAATAATCCTGAAGTGTATTCAAAAGTTAAAATGATGCCACCCCTTGTCTGACAGGGATGCTGATCATTGTAATTGTCCAAAAAAGGATTTGGGTAGAGGAACATAGAAGTGTTTGATAGGTGAAAGATGAACAAGGAAAATTAAAGACTCCTTTATGATGATGAGTATATTTTGGAGCAATCCGTGATGAACATTATGATACATGAGTGTAGTGGAATAGATTTACATCAGTAGTTAATAATTAAGAGTTTATGAACAATTTTGGAATGAAATGTAATCATATTTATGAGTTTTTAATCTAACCATTCCTCTTTCAAACTAGAAAATCACTCCTCATGGTATGACGGGTGCAAATTGCCTCTTCATTCGAGAGATTTCCCGTCAAATTTGACATGTTTAAATAGATATATATGCGAGAGAGATTGTTGAACATTGATTGAAAACAAATAAAATAAACATTTGTTTTTATGACAGGATTTTTTTTTTATCTACATATTTATTTTCAAAAAATCTCTTGGTAAACAGCATTCCGTGTGAAGTATTTTTCATTGTTTAACAATTTTCCTTGTACTTCAGATGTCTTTGTGTAAATTTGAACATTGCCCAAAAATATTATCAAATTATATCATCATGATTGCAATGCATAATTCAGATGCATCGTGACTTCCAAACTATATCATGCACATGATATACCACTGACTTCATTTACTACTTTCTATTAAAAAACGAAAATTTGAAATATATGATTAATATAATTTAAAATTTCTCAGGAACTATTGATCATAGCGAGATAAATTTTATATCAACCAATAGCAAATTTTATTTCACTATTTTTAGAGCTATTAAATTTGAAATTAGAACGGCAATTGCTCTTTTAAATTTAAAATTACTGAAATTAAGGTTCTCTAAGAATGAAATAATGCTGTTTAACATCTCGCAGTACTATGGTGCGAGTTTTATTGTTGGTGACGTCAGAGCGTTACCGAGAGACAGATCTGAGCTATTATATTAGTAATATTAATTAATAATAGCTTTTGACTTGTTGTTTCTGTAGCTTTCATCTTCTGCTGGAGTAAAACTAAAATTGTGTTTCAATATTTATGTGGGAATAAAATTTGGTTTATATTTTGTTAATTTCAATTATGTTTCTTTTTTAATGTCCATTTGTTTAATTTATTTATTTTATTATTAAATAATGAATAAGCAAAGATGGATCCTGAATAATAGTTAATATCATTATGTACTCACTTTAATTAAATGATAAACTAATCACAATGCAAAATAATTCCCAGTGATGGCTTGCTTATTGATAAGATTACTTAACTCTACATGCTTAAAAGTATTTGTGTTTAAGATTTATTTTAAAAAATGATATAGGAGTAATTTACTGTTTGATTTTTGTGAATATTAAAAATTTATGAGATTTTTATTTTATAATATAATTTATCTTAAATCATGATATCTCTTTTTGCAGGTATCTGTCTAGATTACTATCTCTTACAGATGAATCTGATCCAGTTCTTTCCACTCAGATTGATAACTGGTTGGAGTTAGTTCATTCGTCTATTATCCACGGTAATAACAAAGATAGGCAAGGAGCTTTGAAGTCCCTGAATTCTCATCTTGGGAAAGCTGCATTCCTTGTAGGTGACAGCTATACAGTTGCTGATATTGTGATGTGGAGTGCTGTTATTCAGACCAAGTTGCATCAGAGTCTACCAGCTAATGTTGCAAAATGGTTCAAGTCACTCCTAAATATTGACATATTTAAGCAGTGCAATGGTATCATTTTATTGTAATAATTTCCTAACCACAAAAATAAAAAGTAATCAACATTTTTGTTTGTCTTGTAATTTTCAGTTAAAAAATTCACTTTATATCTTCCTAACTCCTGTGCTTTGGAGATATCGATTTTGATCCAAAAAAAAATCACTCGGACATTCAATAATTATTAGTAACAGCTAGAATATCAGATAACTACTCACTTTTCCCCTAAATATGCACTACCATATTAAATGCATTTTGACTGTCTAAATATTTATGGTAGGCAAGAATAAGAAAGTATTTTAAAAACACAATTTCTTTTTAACTCAAAATTATGTTATAGTTTACAAAATATTTTTAAGGGCATATCCAACAAACAGTAACAAAAACTGTGAAGTTTTGGTTAGTAAAATTAAATTAAACATGTTATGCTATAATAAAAATCATGAAATATATTGACATTTTTTAAAAATAAAATTTTCTTTTTGAATTTCAAATTTTTTTTGAACTGATAGTTTTATTTCGAAATCAAGGCAGCAATATTCTACAAATTAAGTAAGAGAAAATGGCATTTGAGATCTCTTACACAGTTTATAGTTTATGAAAATATATTTTAATGTGGACTTTTTTTCGGTATTCTGCATAAGTACAGAAACATAATAAACATTATTGTATAATAAGCTGCTTTCCTTTCCTCTGCAACTACATATATCATTGGTCCTCTATGTAGTAGGTTTCAGAATAAGTTGGAAATTTTTTAAATTTCGATGCTATTTTATTGTCTTCTCATCTTTTATGCAATTCTTAAAAAAAAAAAAAAGCAAAAGATTTTGTTATGTGATTAAGAAATCTCATTCCCCCCTCTCTAACTTGAATCTTGAACACATTCATCACAGCTATATCTATTGAGTATCTCCGTATGCTAGATGTGTGCACTTAATATATTATGTGCATTATATATTGCTTCATGATATGAAAAATTTTAATATGGAAGATATAAGTATAAATACACATAATGTAACCCTTTATTTCCCGACGGTACTTAAAAGTACTACTTTAATCACAGTTATATCTTCGTATTTTGACTGTTTTTCCTGACCGTATTCACAAGAACACGAGGGATGTAGTTTCGACAGCAAGCAGTAGATGGTAGCTGAAGGCAGGAATTAAAATTTTTAATTATAAATTAAATTAAGCTATTTTAATTAATTAAAGTGTTACCCGCTTTCCTAGGGTTATTCTGCACCTAAAGTTATCTAATGATGCCAAAATAAAATTGAAAAGTTGCTGATAAGTTAATTCAGTAAATAAAGGGTTAGCTATTGTAAGCAAATGAATTTATCTGTGAAAGCTAGTTTATGCTGATAGGACAGATATTTTAATAAATTTCTTAAGAACTCGCTAATACACTTAGGATTACCACAACTTGATAAGGAAAATGTTGCTTTTGCTGATCATAAGATTCAACTAAGCATATTAAAAGATAAATATCGTACAATGTTAAATTTTTTTACACCTTACAAATGAAGTATTGGAAAAGTGAAACCTCTTGGGCACTTATAAATACAGTTTTAAAGAATGAGAAATTGTTAGACAGGTATACTATCTATGGGGAAGTTGCCTATAAGGCTTTCATTTCAATCAAGATTAGGGGTCGTCGTGGTTTGGCGTTAATGGTCTTGACCTCAGGATCACAGATTCGAAACTCGTCGTTGCGGGACTGGTACACGTCCAGTGGTTTAGTCGCAAAATAAGCAGTGCCGGAACGCTTTAACCTGGGTGACAAAAATAAGGCTGCATTTTGGACGTTTTCACATTGCTTTCCTATTTATTTCTCCTGAAAAAAAAGCAATGCCGGAACGGCGTTCCGGATCCACTACACCCCTGTACACGTCAGTGGCTTAGTGAGGGTAAGTTGCTCTCTGTACATGATATGACCATCCCCCCTTAATTATCGGTGACTTAGCAAGTGCAAATGACACGCAGACCATAGTATTATTTTTTCATGCCCTTATTATGTTTGAATTTAGAAAGTTAGAGACATATTAAATTTTTGCCTGCATGGTGTTCGGGGCGTCTATAACCCCGTCACTACGCCACTGGTGCATGTTAATCTTGGCCTGTCGTAGGTCAAACGTCCTCACGATGATGTGGCGTGTAAGTTCAGTCAGTAGGGTACCGGCTGAAATTTCCTCGCCATCTGAATATGGTTCAAAGTTACGAGGTCCGTTCCGAAGTAGCCTTTGTGTGCCTCGAAATGGACACGTAAATTGAAGTATTTGCCAAAGTTTCTAAGTCTATTTTTAAGCAAAATTTCATCAGTTATATTAGCGGGATAGTTCCCAATGGAAATCTCCAATCAGTTTGGATCTGGAAGCTTATTTGATAGCAGTTACTATTGTACCAGTGAACTTAATGATAGTTTCTTCGAGATCTTCTATTGAGTTGATTATTGAGTTTCCAAAGATTGTTTCCTTGATTATTCAGAAGAATCGAGGCCATTTGATTTGTTTTTAAGATCCCAAAAATGCTGGAAGGTTTGAGTTAATTAACCACTAATTGTGGTTATGTATTTTTCCTAAACAGGGAAAATTTTGCAGATCGAGCCTTGTCAAATGCGTTCAATATCATTTAGATATCAAAATATGGTGCAAAGCTCTCGTGATTATTTGTGGACACAGTGATCAGTTGACAGTCTCAGATTTATCTTCAGTGGTATCGAGTCACTGAACGTCACATCGCAAGCGAAATATAACTGTGCATATCATCTAAAATCTAATTGTGCGTGGTCTTAGCTGCTGTGTGATATCAGACTTTTTCCTTCCCTTCCTGTGTGATGTTCAATAGATAGATTTCCAAATTAAAGCAGCGTGGCGCGCATGACGTGTGTTAGGTGAGAAATGGTGCCATCAATGTATTTGGTAGTAGGAGAGAATTATATTGCAGGACCGCCTTAACAAATCTCAGCGCCTTGGGCTATTAGAATCGCAACAAGGAATTTGAACACCTGTGTACCTAATAGAATAATTTAAGATAAAAAAAAAAGAGAGAGAAATCACTTTTTCTCAAATTAACGTCTTATAGTTTGACAAATTAGAACTTTTTCATATTGAAAATTATAATTAAATTTCTTTTGTTCAGAATTAAAATACGAAGTAAAATTATTGTGGTAAATTTGCAGGTGCCTTTGGATCATTGGCGCCTCTGTCTAAAGCCCAATTAGCCCATTGGATAAGACAGCCCTGTTAGTTAAATAGTATTATTGACAGTAGCATAGCTAAAAGGAGGCGGAGTGGGCGGTCTTCCCTGGGTGGCACATCGGAAGAGGTGGCAAAATTCGACATACAGGTATAACTAACAAGAGCAGAGGCAAAAGCTCAATCATTATGTACAGTGAAAAATGACTAATGTAAATAATTCTTATTTTTCACCTTTTTTCGGTAAATTGCCGATATGTGAAAGGATGTTTCGTGGTGGACGCGCGATTTCACAACCTATATGTAGAGATCAAGCGCGTCAGACGACGAATTACGTTACTAATAAAACGTTTTCCCCTCGAATTATTATATGAAAATAATGGTATATACTATGATGAAAGAAAATTTAGAATGAAATTGATAACACATCTAAGAGATAATAAGTTTTCTTACTTTACCAGAAAACGAGATCAGTTTGAATGTCTGATAGGCATCGCACATTTCTATAATTTTCTGTATTATTTTTCTTTCGCCACGTACCCAGATAGCAATTTTAGTTTGCAACAAAGTTGCAGCAATCTTGCTCTGCAAATCTGCAAGCTTGCAACAAATTTGACATGACAAGAGTGCAAGCTTGAAACAAGTTTGCAGCACATTAACGCAAGCTTCGAAGTCACCACGCGTCAAATTTGCCACAAATTTGTCACGTCAAACTCATTGCAAACTATAGCAAAAGCAGAGTACGAACACAAGCTCGGATTAGAACTCGCGACCTACCGCTTCCTAACCTGACACTCTAAACCACTCGGCTAGCTAAACTCGGAGAGGAGAAGATAGATTGCGCTAATATCGTTCATCTATACGATTTATTTTCAACTGTTTTCTTGATTTCATTAATTTTTTTAAATTTTGAGTTGAGAATATGATTTGAAGTCAAAGAGAGAGCGATTATGCTTGTAATTACGTTTTGCTGGTAAAATAAATGATGAAATTAGAGTTCAAAAGTAATTACTTTTAAAATGGGACAAAATGTAAGTTATTATTTTTCAACAAACATTGACTGTTTTTTAGATTTAATTTTGTTTAAAAACGTTAAAATTTCAACATTAAGAAAAAGGCGATATAGTTTTCTTTAAAGTACGAGTTCTATATTTAGTAAAAAAATGGAAAATGTTTCAAAATTTTTTTATAAAAAAGTTAGTTTTTTCACAAATTGTTATTGATTTATTGAATTAATAAAAAAGAAGGACGGTCTAGGAGATGCTATTAAAAATCTTTTAAAAAAACAGAGACAAAATCATCTTTGCAGCAAACTTGTTTTGCAATCGTTGTGTGAAGTTCGTCATGACATCTTCACAGCAAACTTGCATTGCAAGGAGGGGTGGCGCTAATTGTCTATTTTCGCCGTAACAAGCCGAAAGCAAACCTGTGGCAAACTTGTTTTGCAAGCGAGGGTGGCGATTCTGCCTTGTTATTTTGCAGCAGTTTCGCTACAACATCGACGCGTCAAATTTGCCATGACAAGATAAATATCAAGTAAAAATCAAACTTGCTGCAAATGTACGTGCTATCTGGGTATTCCCTAAATAAACCCAACTTTTTAACGTTTATATATTGTAAGATATATGAGATTTATTCAAAATACGAAAAATCAGCAAAAGAAATTAAAATAAATTGAAGTAATAATTTGCGAAATAAAGTTATCGGAAATATGGAAAGCAAAAACAGATTGTAATATAAAACCAAATAATAATAAAAACAAACACATTGTATTAGTTACGCGCAAATGCAGCAGCAACCAAAATAACAATGAAGAGAATAGAACTAAATAAAAATACCAACTCAAAATGGAGGTGAATCCTGCGTGGTACGTTGTCAAGGGTCACGCCATAATGCCATCAGACATCCTGAAAATGTCTTCTTTATTCTTTCATTTTTGGTCACAAGGGGTTAAAATTTGTAAACATTTTGTCAGGCCCCTCACAGAAAAAAATTCCTCATTTTATTAATCCTTGCTATGGCAAGGTCCTTAACAACGCGCCTATACCGGATTCACCTCCATTTGAGTTAGTGTTTTACTTAGTTCTATTATGAAATTTATGGATTTCACAATGTTTCGTATATTATTTCACCATTTATTTTATCCGTATTACATAGAACTTGTGACTAGAATTTAATATTAAAATCTTTGTACTGACTAGCAAATTCAATTTTTTCAGAAATACTGCCCGAGCTGAGAGTCAATTTTAATATGTATCCACACAGCAGGAGTTTTAGTATACTACAGAACCGACGGCTATTTTCCGGCTGTACAGAAATGTTCTAGGTTCTATTTTCGATTGAAATTTCTTTTTCATCTTCCCAATTCTGCATATGTATTAGATACTAATTGAGCAAATCTGAGAAACAAATTGAAAATAAAATAGCCTTTTAGTTTTGTTTAAGCATATAGAGTACTTTCCAAGATTACTTTTTTTATTTGAAGATGGAATTACTTGTTTCCTAAATTTTCGAGGTTCCGCAGTTCTACTTTATCCATTCCGAAATCGCTAACATATCGTGGAGTGAGTGCTACAACTGGTTAACTACAAATTATTGGTTTCTAAATAAATATAAATGTTTTTTTTTTCAGGTTTTTAAAAGAATGTGAATCAATTAATTTATTTCTGAAAATTATAAGAAGCGCCTAGGCATAGTCTATAGCAGTTATCCAGTGTAGCATGTTGTGAACCTAGACAAATAGAACCTTTCTGTGCACTTACCAATTTTTCGCCAATTTTGTCGTTACCTAGTTGTAGAATTCATTCCCCGAAATGTGTTATTAACTTCAGTTAGTTTGCTTCTCTGTAGTACTTCTCATTCCGTTGCAAAATTAGTTTTACAGTGCGCGAGGGTCAATCTAAAATTTGCCTCAACTTTCTTAAACTGTGATACAGATATTTGAACTAAACTACTATTCGTTTTGATTAACTTGGAAGTTTAAACGATTGAACCAGTTAAAGTTACAAATGCCTTATTTCCGCCAATATTATTATTATGATTTTTAGAATTAAATGTTATACTTAATTCAAATATTTAAGTGTGTGTTTGAAATGTATATTTTTTTTCCCTGAATGATATTTTAAACCTCTAATCGAAACATCCTTTAAATAGCCGTTTACTTGATATGCACTTTAGTGGTTATAATGACCGATTTGATGGACAGAGGGTTAAGTATGTCTAAAAAATATCATTTTTTTATTTCATAGGTAATTGTTATGAAACTAATAAAATAAAACTTCTGATTAAAAAATAAACTGATGATTAAAAAAAGGTTACGGATTGTAAATGTACTCTATAAAACTTGAAAATCCTAATTTTAAGTTTACAATATTGTGACCTCTCTTACATTCAACTTTAGTTCTTAATAAATTAGATTAATGAGACAAGTGTATCATTCAGTGAGCTACGATTCTCTTATTGTGGAAACTTAATATATCTCTGTCTCTCTTGTATACATCAGTTGTGTAGTCTCAAAATAAACAGTGCCGGAACGCTCTAACCTGGGAGACAAAAATCGCTTTGCTTTAAGGACATTTCCACAAATTTTTCTTATTTATTTATCGTGGCAAAAAAAAAAAGACAGTGTCAGAACGGCGTTCTGGCTCCATACACCCCTGGTATACATCGTCATAAACTATTCAAACATGTCTATTGTATTTAGCATTTATTAGCAAACGATCACAAGTTTATTTTGCTGCATTTATTACAAATGATTTTTTTAATAATAAAAATCCATCAATGGTAAATTATATAAGACGGCAAAGTAGATGACTTTAATTTTTGAATTATTGTGTATTCACATCAAAAATTTGAACTACAAAGAAAACCGAAATGCTTCTTGACTGCTTTCTATCTCTCTATATATAAATGACCCGTCAAGCTGATGACAAAAATATATTTTGAAAAATTTGCATTGAAATTGCATTGAAAAAGTTTAGCGCTCAATAAAGACTGTCAGTAAGCGTTTAACGGACAGTTCGAACTATGAATAAATCGGGAAACAAACGCTTTTGCGAAAAAACTTTTTTTTTTGTTCATATAATGACGCCGCGCAAAACGAATATAAAATGAAGCGTCATTGTGTGTAAGAAGACTTGTAGAATTGCTTTTTTTTGTCACCTGTAAACGTCGCTGCAGAAGAAAACTGACGAAATTGAGATACCAAAGGTTAGCCAAGAGCAGCGGTGAACTCTCCAGGCCAATAGATAGAAACGGAAATTTGAACCGAAAACCAAAATTGAAAGTTAGACTTGTGAAACTTAATATATCTTCATACGGTTTCTGGGACGAGATTCTAACAGTTACATACGTAAACTTTTTGTCCAGTGCATAGTTGAATTCAGTTCTCTGAATTTTCTTAAGTGATTTTCTGAATGTTTTACACTATATGTCCAAAGTATCCGGATACTTTCAGATTTTCACATTTTTTAGAATTTCTCCTGAAAGGTTTAGATTACTGCCTTTAAACTTCAACCATGTGAAGAATAGACTGTAACTCACATTTTACATTGAAGATTTGGTCCTGAGGGCAATTAGGAGACCGTCTACAAACTGATGAAGACAAAAACTGTTTTGGCCCACCCGCTTCACAGAATACTGACAACAATATGAAACTTTCAAAAATGGTTATGTTTAATGTGCATAATATTTACAGGAATTTTCGTAAACTCAGCACAAATATTTGGGAAAGATATAAAGGTTTTCTTAAAAAATCCCAAATTTTCCCGCCTGTTTCTTGCTTATAACATGCAGAGTTTTCTGTTATATTATACGAAACTTACAGAAAAAATGACAATATGTTAGAGAAGTATTTTGCAAAAAATTGGGAAATATTTTTTGAATATTACAGGAAATATAAGCATTTTCAGTAAATAATGTTTTACTGCGCTTGCGCAATACATAGCATAATTTTTCTTTCACAGCTTTAAAGCCAGATATATAGGGAAACTTACATAAAAAACATTCAGTTCAATATCATTAGTATTCAGAAAGATATCGGCATTACAACGAGCAGAATTTTGGCTCCTATCGAAGAGAAGCTAAAAGATGAGGGGCCAATGACAAAATAAGCCAATAAAATAAAAGTCGATATTTTGACCAATTTTTAGGAACTGTGTCCCCTTAAAAATTATTAACATTACAGGGCCTAAAACGAGTGAAATGTCAAGAACCATGCTCACAATAGAAGCTCAACCAAACGATATTAAACTATTTATTTAAAGAAAACATCCACTACAGAAACTCCAATTACAGTGTGACATGACACAAAATAAATATCTAACAAATAACGAATTTAAAAGCTGTAAATATTTAATCTTAAATGCATTAAAAGACATTAAATATATCATTATCTTCCGAAAATGAGTCAAAAATTTCATAACATTTATATAAAGAGAAATTATTAGTGTAGCTAAATTTAACAAACATATCTTCAATTAGACTCCATTGGACAGATGTGAGGTCAATCATGTCTCCATACGGGAGCACGGTATGCACTTCCTTCCACGTATACCCATTCAACTGACAGGGAACCCTTTGGGTTCCGAGCTCGTGGGTATACAGTGGCGTTAATGTTAATGTGTCTGAAAGTTCTGGTCGGTACCACTAAATGAATATAGGCCAGGGCAATGAGTCTGACTGATGATTTTGTAAGAAAAATAGCACACAAGAAAGATCTCCGGTATTTTTAACTAAGAATATCAAAAATTTCACACATATAAGATATATGTTGAGAAAAAAATATTATTTGTTTTGTAAAATGAATACCGCATTAATTTAGTTTGTGCTTGGTCTAAAATTTTTCTTTTATTTAAGCAATACGAATAGCCTATATAAGGCTGGGGGATATACAGCTTTTAAATCTTGATCACTAAAAGAAAATGATTTTACATGCAAATTAAATGTAGTAAGAAATGGTGTCGTTCTCAATATCTTTTTTAGTTTTCCAGAACGAATAAATTAAATTCCTAATAAATATGTATGCTAAATTGATAATCGGATTACAAATAATTCGGATAAGCGACATCTTCTTTGAATGGAGTATGTTCGTTTACTGTTCACCCAATAAAGTGCTACTTTTTAATTCACATGATGCTATCTTATTATCAGGCAGAAGGTCTCCTTGCAGAATATGCATTTAAAATATCAGTAATATAAAATAAATTTCGTTTCAATTTCGGGACGAAGATACAGCCTTATCTATACCCATCCCTTACACATATTCATGGAATATAAAAGAACAAGTGTCTTTCTCATAATCTCAAGTGTAAAACAATACAATAGGTGTAATTAGTATAATAAACCTATTCAGTGTAATGAATTCTTAAATTTGACTTGGAAATATGATAGCGAAAACAGCCGATTATAAAATATTAGAGTTTAAAAAGACCATGATACCAGCTGCAACAAAAATAAATCTCAGGGGTCACACCGTGTACAAGTTTTTAACTAGATTAAGAATCTTAATCTCGTTTCTCTTAATTCTCAAGCCTTAGTAAGAAATGAAGCCCTGCAAGTGTTGATCCGTTTAAGACTCCGAAGAAGGTTCTGCCACGGGGTATAAAAAGCACCCGAGGGCAGTGGGAAGTCGCATTCGTGCAAAGCAAAGCGGTTCCTTGTGGTCCTGTTGGCTAGCATCCTCTGCGAGAGATTCACAGCACTTTTCCCTTGTGGGTGAATCTTGCAGATCGGAGATTTCCGAGTTTCAGGTAATCTACTTCTATTTCATTTCCATCTCATTTCTCCTTTCAGGATGTTTTAGAACATTCTTAGCTTTAAAAGCATTGTTTAAAGATAATGCAAAAGTAAAATTTTATATGAAAGAAATCGATTTGGGCAATAGCTAATTTTGTGGTGATCCACCGATTTAGCGAGAACCTTCCACCACCACATCAGAGTTACTAAATTCAGCTTTTATGTTTACTTAAGAAATGAAGGACAGCTCCTCGTAAGGAGAGTTTTGGTCAAATGAAACATTTTTTTCCCCAAGAAATACAAAAGTAAAGGTTTTTAATCAGTGAAAGAAAAGGATCAGCTGTGCGATGCTGTAAAGAAAGCGTCCTTTAATTAAGGAAGAAAGCATACAGTTAAACGGTAATAGATAGGAGTTCATGTAAATGATCGCGATGAGCACGTTTTGAGCATGTTAAAATATAATTTAAATGAATTAAATAGGTCGAAATAAATTTTGAATTTGTTCTCTTAAAGCTGGAACTAATTAGAAAACACTAAAGCTATGCATTCAAGATAACATATTTAAAGAGAAACAAGATAATTTAATATTCTCCATCTGCAAACTAATTTAGTTGGAATATAATACATAAAATTTATTATAATATAAAAAATTTAACGTGACATATATATTAAATATCGAGAAATTGAATTGACTGCGCGTCGGTTTCGTAATGAAATAAAGGAAAATTCTAGCTTTCCTCACACAGAACTTCTGTTCTTAGAATTAATTATAACCCGTTTGATACAAAATTTTCCATAATAATAATACTTTGTGTTATTTTTTGAGCATTTGAATTTAATTTTAAAGTAAAAATAGATGAAAAAATTAACTACGAAATAGAAAGTCCATAATTCTGATGTCTGTTATTATTCTTCTGTTTATCATTGTCGAATAAAAAAGAAAAGAAAATATCACTATGTATAAAAATAGATGGAAAAATTAACTACGAAGTAAAAGCTCTATAATTCTGATGTCTATCAATTTTCTACTGTTTATCATTGACTACGAAAATAACAAATCTCCATCATTATAGAATTTTAAAATATTTGAAAACGAGCGTAAAAAATGTAAAAAATATAATGCCATTTGTAGAATTTAAAAATTTTGAAAAGTATATAAGTTTTAATAGCTAGTTTGTAGTTTTTTATTTAGTTACCGTTTGCTTCTGGTGATTATTTCCATACCAGAAAACTGAACTGTAGCAGTTCGCAAAGTGTATAATAAAAATCAAACTTAAATGTACCAAAATATAGAACCGTAGCTACAAAAGAAGTTTAAAAATACACTTCAAAAAATTCCGCTGTACCTCTTGTAATATATTAAAATGTTCATCTCATCTATAAATATATTAAAATGTTTCTTAGGCTATTTGAAAGATAAAAAGATATAAACAGCGAAGCACTGTAAATTCTTTATTAAATGAATTGCTTTGTGAATTTATGTAACAGGTAATTAAGATTCATAAATCACTTGGGTAGATATACAATATGATATAAAATCTGTTGAATAAAGATGCCCATGAAGCTGAATATATCATAACTTACAAACAAAACTATTATACCCACACTCAAAACTATTGTGCATAAATTTTCTTAAATTTAATATTATGATCCTATTTATTTATATAAAATCAGGATATTTTAATTTCGCAGAAGTTTAAATCTAACATGTGATTTAAAACATTTTTAACAGAATGTTAAATGTTATAATAAAGAGACCATTAATTTTGCTGATAAAAATAAAGCGCCAAGTTAAAGAAGATTACAATAATTTCAGTCAAGTTAAACCAATAAATAGCAGTGCTATTCATCTAAAAGTTAAAAAAAAATCTTCTTTAATTTTATTGTTTACAAAAACAATAATGTTTTTCAAAGGAAAAAAAAAGATGGAAATTCGATGTATGAGACAGTAAGTCTCATCTAATACACATATAAAAAAACCCGAGTCGTTTATTAGGTCTGAGTCAATTATTTTAAAGTATTCAATCAAAGTGATTTATAAAATATTATTAAAATTCAATTATTAAAGTATTATTAAGTCAAGTAGTTTTGCACAAGAATTATGGCATTTACGAAAATGCCTATTTTTAGCTTTGAATCACTGGAAATATCACGGTAAAAAATTTATCTACTTTAACTTGCTTGTATTTTCATATGCTATACTTGGGTAAAGTATTAATCAGAACCTTCCTGTTCTTTGCAGCTTTGATTTACGTTCTTCAGTCATGTCTTCCCAGGCTTTAAATAGTGCCTTCATGGCCCCTCGCGGTATGCTTGGAGCCCCAGCGAATCTTGGTGCCAACCCAGTGGCCTACGATGGTGCGTTCTTTCCTTACCAGAGGAATGCCACCGTCGTCGACTCTGTGCCAAGCGAAATCTTGCACATGGTCCACGAGCACTGGTACCAGTTCCCACCGATGAACCCCTTGTGGCACAGTCTGCTCGGGATTGCCATGATCATCCTCGGCATCGTCAGTGTCATCGGTAACGGAATGGTTGTATACCTCATGACATCCACCAAGGTAAATATGAGCACTCATCCGCATTTTATACATTTGCGACATCACAAAATGAATGGGAATTTCATCATCTTTTCGAAAAATGTTCAGATTCACTCGGGCCTTAACTTCAGCTTGGGATATGGAAGGGAAAGGGAATCATACCTTATCTAATATACCAAAGATAACAAACAGGGATTGTCCTAGCTAATCTGGGTTGTCTAGCCACATTACCATTTAAACTAATGAGAGAAAGAGCCTATATGTAACTGAGATTTATAATATTTAAAAGAATTGCCGATGAAACTACTATTTTTCACTACAATAGAGCGAAAATATTCTGTGTATTATAAAAAAACGAGAAGGAAAGTTCTTCAGAATAATTTATTTTAAAATTGAATGTAGTTTACCTTTTTTAATATAAACTATTTACTCATAAGTAAAAAACGTGGCTATCCAGGATTCTTTTTCAAACCAGGACAAAGAGGCAAAAATCAAGACTGTCATCAGGGGACTTGTCATCACTTTATCTTAACACACCAGCTTGTAATAATAATATACATTTACAATTGAAATGGTATTTAAAATTTTGAAAAATTCAGGCATTGTAGAAGAAGAATCAACAAATTTTAATTGATAATATTTTAAATAAGACATATTTAGGATTCAAAAGTTACTTCATGAATAGTATTCTAGTATGTATATTTTACAATATTAACACCAAATTAAGTTACCAAATCTGTTTAAATATAGTTACGAAAACCAAATTTGTTTTGGACGCTACAGATTTGTACCAATCATAACACTAAATGGTGGACATTTTGTCTATTTTTGATGCTCCCATTGTCCCTTTCGCTACATACCATAAAAAGAAGGGAAAATGCATCTTGATAATGGCTATAAATACAAACTTTTTTCTTCTCTGTTTTCAGAGCCTTAAGACACCGACTAACATGTTGATTGTAAATCTCGCTTTCTCGGATTTCTGTATGATGGCCTTCATGATGCCCACTATGGCCGCTAATTGTTTCGCCGAAACTTGGATTCTCGGACCATTTATGTGCGAAATCTACGGGATGGCTGGAAGTCTCTTTGGCTGTGTCTCCATATGGAGTATGGTTATGATCGCGTTCGACCGCTACAACGTCATCGTCAAGGGTATGTCGGCTGATCCCCTCACCTCCAAGAAAGCAGCTCTGCAGATATTCTTGGTGTGGACCTGGTCCGCAATATGGACCCTCCTCCCCTTCTTCGGATGGAACAGGTACGGACCCTCTCCCATTAAGCTGTCTTTCTACCGTTTTGGAATTATTTATAATCTTAATTTCTAATGAAGAGTAAAATAAGCTAAAAATTTATTAATATAATGTGCTTAGATTACGTTTGATTTTTCTACAAGAAAAAGCGGAGACGGAGCCGAAAAAATGATAAAATTTTATAAACGATGTAATTACAGCTCAGTCAAATATAGAATTTAAATTATTAGAAAATGTAATTTTTCTGAAAATAAAACGTTTGAATTGTCTCGAAATGATTTATTTGAAAGGAAATAAAAAAATCAATTGAAAAGGAAAAAAATTATATTTATTTACTTAATGCGGAAATCTTCAGAAATAAAAGAAGTCGTGATAATTTTTAACCCATTTAAAAAATTAACTTTTGTTACTAACTATTATTTTAAACTGAAGCTTCATCAAAAATTTTCTAGGGTGAGATCGAAAACGAATAAGTTTTATTTGCCTTTCGTATGCAGGTCATAAAATTCTGAATAAATTCCTAAAGTGTAATAATTACAATAACATGATTTCCAAACACATAAATCAGAATTCTATAGCCTTCTAATATTTCGCATACCCCTTAAAACTGTGAAAGTAATCTAGATATTTTTTAAAGCAGAAATATTAACATTGTCGCAAAAGTTACAAAAAAAAAGATAATAAAATCTGTGTTGGAACATTCAGAAGGGAAAAAACATACATGTTATATTTCTATTAACTTTGTTTTTATAAGTTAAATGAACTTAGAAAAGATTATTTTATGCAATAGAATAACTGGTTATAAAGATATGTGAAGATTCTTGAGCTCCAATGACGCACACCATAAAACTATACTTTGTTCCCGTGAACCTTTGATGCAGGATATCATTAGTAAGATTCTAGTTCAAGAATCTTATACACACCGTGGTGTCTTTTTGAATATCTTTGCATTGAAAATCAACAGCTTTGGCATCTGCCCTTTACCTCTGTCAGAGAGAGTCCTTTTCTGATTAAATGCCCGGACAAAGATGCCATCACTTTAGAGGTTCCTCCAGCGAAATAATGCATCCCCTAGTCGCAAACTGATCTATCTTTTTCTACCTATTTTTTCTATTATTGTTTGGATGATTTGTGTCATTTACACAGGCGTTCCCAATCGGATGGCATATGCTAAGCTAATCAATCACCTCTGGCTTTGTGCGTATCTATTATATGTAACGATGTGGCTAACCGAAATACTAAATTTTTAAAATGAGAACATAAGCACTTATTGCTGTTCTTATTCCAGGTATGTACCTGAAGGCAACATGACAAGCTGCACCATTGACTACTTGACAAAAGACTGGAACTCATCCTCATACGTTGTCATCTACGCTCTAGCCGTCTACTTTGTCCCCTTGTCCACTTTGATCTACAATTACACCTTCATCGTGCGATCTGTTGCCAAACACGAGCAGGAACTCAGAGAACAAGCCAAGAAGATGAATGTCTCATCCCTCAGAGCCAACTCAGATCAGCAAAAGACATCCGCTGAATGCAGGCTCGCCAAGGTTCGTACTTCATACTATGTCAGACACTTCTTAGATTTAGTCATTTACTAACTTTGGGTCAGAAAATTTTATACTGAGGTAAAAGCAAAATTTTAAGTCATATAGCCTGAAATATCTTTTTGAAGGAAAAAAAAAACTAAACTAAAAGATGCTAAATGGTTTTGCCAGATAATGCACTTGTCTAATTACCAGAACAGTAAAGAGAAGTTCGGTTCTCTTTACCATGATATTAACAACGATGAATTAAACTAGTGTAATACGTTCCGTACTAAGTGTTTCATTTGAAAATACTGTATTACTTACACTTTCAAATTTGAAAAAAAATCTACTTTAAATTCAAAGAAATAATCGCACTAAAATAATCTTTATCTGAAAAACTCTGGTTTTCTGAATTTTGGGAAGCCAAAGTCCATTGCAGAGATTTTTCAAGGAACTTCAGTTGAATAATTTTCAATTCCCATTCTTTAATGTGAGTAATTATTTGAGAAATCTGTGACAATAGACTTATTATTAAAAGATTTTAAGCATTATTTCATTTTTTCCGCTCATACTATCACAATAGTTTTTAAATCTAAGTTTTAAATAAATTTTGTCCAGGATATCTGTAAAATTATAATATTTACATGAATAAATTATATCCATTTTGTTCTTTCCGAGATTAAGCTTTTTATGGCTGTAGCAAATATTAAAAATTTTCAAATTGTTGTTCGGATTAATGTGTCCGGATACTTGTTCCAATTCTGGATTAGCAGTATTAGAATTAAAAGGCTCTAAAACAACAATAATGCATCACAGCATACATTTGGGCATTCCCATTCTCCTGAAAAGAATATGGCAATATCGAATGGAGTATTAAATTAGGCTGGAAAGGAGTTTTAAAACTTTTTCACTACGAATCCAATTTTTTTCCCAGATGGATGGGGGACTTCAGAAAATTTCAGTCAGATTATTTTTGCCTCGACATAAATCTGGAAATAAATAAGAAAATGAAGCTTTTGTTATTGATAAATGAAAAGAAATACAATTAAAAATAATATTTAGAATATTTTTAACGAAATTTTTAGCCCAAGACTCTTTTCAGAATTATTTTTGCTTACAAATTTTGAAGAGTCTGAAAGAAAAAGATCATGCGAGAAATTTTACCACCCTACAGTTTATAAAGACCTGGCTGTGATCGTATCATCCAAATGTTGCACACTTGTAAATGATCTTTACGACCATTTCAGTGTCCAGTTACACCGATGATGAATTGTGCCCTCTGGTTCAATCGGGTGGCGTTTCCGGACAAACTTTTCTATGCAATTTTGACTTGTTTTTGTGTTTCTTACCTCCCTTAACAGTTTTAACTTTGAAATTCCAATCAATTTAGATTGCCCTGATGACCGTTGGTTTGTGGTTCGTCGCCTGGACACCATACCTGAGCATCGCATGGAGCGGTGTCTTCGGCACTGGAAAACGCCTGACTCCTCTGGCTACCATCTGGGGAGCCGTCTTCGCCAAAGCCGTCGCCGTCTACAACCCGATTGTGTACGGAATCAGCCATCCCAAGTACAGAGCAGCTTTGCACCAGAAATTCCCAAGCCTCGCTTGCGCAACAGACAATGGTGACCACGGAAGTGACACCAGGTCTGAAGCCACCGTCGTGTCTGACGAGAAGCCACCCAAAAATCCAGAAGCTTAAGTTTTGAATATTGTTTTTCTGCTTTGTAAAGTAACTCAATTGACTTTTCTCTCGCCTAAGTGGTTTGTTCCGTTTTACTGCCTAGCTAGAAGAAGTTTCGCTGTAAATGCCTCATTAAATAAATTTGCATTGATCAGATATGAGAGTTTTTATTTCTTTGCTGTTTCATAACTATTGAAATTTCTGCACAGTTACGCACTTGGTAACCAACTAGGATGTACATTTTGAAAATAAGCATTACACTCATTATGAGTTGTTTTGTTGTGTCCCGGATTGGTATAGGTTGAATTTGTCGCAACTAGCACACTTTCTGCTCAATTAAATATTTGATAAATTATTAATACACTTAGGTACAATTTACAGTAATGAATCCAAAATTCACAAAATGTTGGTTAATTCTCAGTTGAATAACTACAGCCATTTGATAGTGAAGAAAACTCACTGTTTGGTGCAAAATTTCTAAAATGCAGAATTTAACTATAGCATGATTTAAGAACGAAAAAAAAAAAAATCTGCCGTCTGCTTTTTAAATACTGCAAAAATAAGTGTTATTAAAGGTCTTTCACGGTACGATTTACATGATTCATTAAAAAATATTAATTATAATTGGACTTTAGTCAGATAATGAGAGATCTAAAAGAATCGAATCAATCTATGTTCCCGTGACGGGAGGCTGTCTTTTCAAACAGCGGCTGATGTTAAAGGCGTAGGACTACTTTAATCGCGTGACTCTTTTGTTTCTCGAAGTTTCTCGTAAGTTTTAAGTTTAAGTAAGTTTTTTTTTTTTGTAATTAATATTGTTACCCTTTATATCTAAAATAAGACATTAGTTATGTTTTTAACATATGTAGTTGCCGAGATATAGAGTATCTCCCATACAAAGTTTTTTGTGGCGTTTTGGCGTGTGAATCAAATTCCTTCCTGAGAACCCAATGGGAGGAAGGTAGTCCTACGTTAAAAAGATGTGAAGTCAAAGCATAGCGTAAGACAATGTGCAGTTAGATGTTGAGCAACACGCCCTGTGACATGCGTATTGTTACATTTGCCATTATGACTTGACGTGAATTGACTCCACTGAGCAACGATCGTAACGGCTGCGAATATTTTTTGTTGGCGAAGTCACTTGACACGAATTTTTCTTTATTCTTCAACTTTTGCTTTTTTTCTTTCGGCACCTTTACCTAACACATTCTTGTATTATTAAGTTTTTACTGTAGTAAGACGAAGGAAGTTTCTAGAAAGTGATGCAATGCTTTTATAGTCTTTTAGAGCCATATTCCAATTCTTACTTACGAGGATTTTATTCCACCTGTTACTTAGAAGGAACATAAAGAAAAAAATTAATTAGTTAGATTCTTTTTACTTAGAAGCAAAATATCAGGTTTTATTGCACTAGTTTGGTGGTCTGCAAATATTTTCTTTAACAGAGAAATTCGAATTCCTTGTAACGCCTTTTTAATACTTTCAAACACTTTTATTTAACTTGACTTCGTTTCATGTTTGTAAAGATTAAATTTTCTAATCGATTTTTCACTCCCTTTCTGATGAGCTAGAGTTTTTAAATTTTGTACACATGTGTATTCTGGATGTTAATACATTATTTTAATATTTTCAAGAATTAATTGACCGAGCGAAGCGAGGTCTACGTTTTAACTCAACCATTGAGCACTTTGTCTGTCTGTAAATTTGTTTGTTACGCGAATACAACCAAACGCTTAGTTCGATTTCCTTCGAATTTAGCATAAATGTTTCTTGAAGGAATAGAAAACGGTGTATATGTTTTATTTCTTATTTTTTAAATTCGTTTCGACTTTGAGGCCATTTTACTGATTTCGACATTTTGGTGAGTCAATAGCAAGTTTGGCGCCATTGAAACGCTTGAATTATTTTGGTAAAGGCGAGACGTGCAATTTTCATCTTGTAAATACTGATAAAGGCAAACATTTATTTGCAATTTCAATAATACGATAAACACAAACATATATTATGGCAATTTTGTTCACTTTCACAGTGTTAATATGGATGAAAGCAAAGATTTGCGAAAATAATTCGCATTAATAAAAGAGGGAGAGAGAAATAAAATAATTAGTTTCTTGTTGATAGTTGTTTTTCCTGTTAGTTCCATCAAATCTTGTTTTTAGTTTAGCAGGAAGTCCTTTAAAATTGCTTACATTCTGAAGGATTTTTTTCTGCTTTTCTGTATACAAATATAATAAACAAAAAAGTATGTTTTATTCTTCTATACGGGGTTGCATATCGCGGGCGGAGCTCCGGCAGGAATGTTAGTGTATTATAAATTTAAAACTATAAGGTAGAAAATAAATAAAAGAAGTTTCTACTAAAAAATGATTCAATTAAATTCATCCAGCTTTGAACAAAAATATCAGTTATAGTTTAAAAGGCTGAAAATGTGAGTTTTATTCACTAAATAGGCAATTTTTGATGTTATACAAATTTTTCGAATAATGTTTGAAGGTAAATGTCGACATCATTATTAATAAAATTCTCAAATAGTAGCCTTCTTATACCACATAATTATTTGTGCTCCATCGTTTACTGTCACCTTGTCTGGGCCTAAAATGAAGAAAGATAAATGTAAATAAGAAATTACGAATGGGTGTTATGCATCAGTCAGTTATCAAGCGGCACTTCATATTAAATAATAATAATAATAATATTTACACAAACCTAGGTTTAATTTTTACGTACTCCTGAAAATAATTGGATTTTTTCCATGCCTGTCTCCTGTTATTTTTTTTAAAGAAAACATAAGGTGTCCGAGAAAGATCTTTCTTATTCTACAAATTAATAACGAAAATACGAAAAGATGAAATGAAATGCAGTTTGAGACAAAAGAATGTCGGAATCTAACAGTTTTTTTCTGGCATCAATAGCCTGAGGTAAATGACGCTGATTACTTGGCAGCTATAATAAGAAACAAAAATGGCGACGGTTCAGGAGAAAGCGCAGTATGTATAGTGATTAGCGGAAACAAAATCTTCAAAAACCATGCAAATAAAGTTTTGCCTGATGTGTCATAGATGCTCATGAAATTTGACTTCAATTTATACATGGATACAAAAATTTAAAGGCCCAGGAAATGTTACAAAACACTTGACGGGAAATCGAGTACAGGCTGAACATTCCTTGTTTTACTATAGGAGATGGCGTAGAGCTGTTAATAAACTGTTCGATTTCTTCATTCTTTTGGCGCAAACTGCATTCATTTCAGTTTTTCGTATTTTTGTCACTAATGTTTGGCTCTGACAGCAAGTCATCGATGCCTAATCTTATGTAAATATAGCAATGAGACAGTATACTTTTTTGTATACTTATTAATTATAAACACACATGTGGATATAGAGAAATAAAAACAGTTTACAACACATTCTTACTTTCTGTATTGTGTGTTATTGAATCGACATCTTTCCCAACATACAGCAACCAAAACAGGCCATCTTCAAAGTCGTTTATTATGCCTGCTACATCATAAATGTATACTTTTTGCCCCATTTGCTTCCATTGAAATCTAAAATTAAAAAAGAAAATCATTCTCAAATGCATTACATAAAATAACGGATAACGAGCGTTTCTCACACATACACATCCAGAAAATGATTAATAAGTACAATGAAAATTTTGAGCCAGTAAAAAACTGTTTTAGAAAATGCAAATGAAAATCAAATCCTTACTTCTCAAAATATTATTTAAATTTCAAATAACAAAGAATCTTTTTATTAAATGCAATGTTTTTGCACTTCGGAGAAACTTTAAAATGCAGTATTCTCAAAAATACACAATACTGAAACTGGCTCATCTTGAATATGCATGTGCCTTTGCCATCGGAGCACAATTTAAACTCTTTATCTTCCAAGTTGTGAAAAGAAAGTTACGCGGTGTAAATTTCGTTATAAATGAATAAAACGGAATAAAAAGCATTCTCATATTATTATATTTATTATTTAAAAAGCATTATATTTACTTTTAGCAAGGGAACTATGTTTGAAAAAAGTGGTAAAACAATTCAAAGAGCCATCACCAAGTGACTAATCTCTGTCACAGAATGCAACCTCTCTGTTATCATGTCAACAGTGAGAGGTGACTATCCATACCGCTCTTGAATTTCTAGGCATTCTGCCAGAACTTCATGGGACGGATAATTTCATGAGATGCTGATTATTCTTTTCCACAATATTATGCCACCTGATTGCTTATTTTGAGGGAATGCCGAATGAGATGGTGGTTAACTGGATCTGATTTACATGAGAAAATAACTTCTTTCTTCAGAAGTCTGCAACAACTTTTGTTCCGGGATGTGCTTGAGAATATGAGTAATCGGTATGAACACTGTCGAATGAATTTGTTCCGATTCCACATGGTATACCATATCTTTCCAAATCCATGAGTCAAGGACTTATAATAAAGGGAGAGTGTGGCTTCATACGTTGGCAGAAATCTGACTTATCTCCAATGGACGGAAGTAAGTTGCCTTCCTGGAGAAATTATCAGGTTAAAACAGACTCCCATTTGTGTTTCGCTTGAAGGACAATCCCAGCAGTCAGCACGAATATAGCGTAAAACTTTGGTGTTAAAAACCCATCAATCTACAGTTAATAATGATGGTTAAGGACACAGCGAGAGGATAGAACCCATAACCATCTTCCGCTGATTCATAGTCCTCAATTATATCACGTCATGCCTTAACCCACTAGCGCAGTAGTTCTCAAACTTTTTTCACTCGCGTACTCCTTGATTAATCTTTTTTTTTATTTTTGAGTGCCCCCTACTGTCAACTCCTCTTCCCCGCCCCCCAACTATCTCTTCGCGAAAAGAAATTTTTAATAATAACGACAAGCGCTCAGGTTAACTTAAGAGTTAAATGACTCTGAAGAACTTAAGAAAAGTTGTAGAATTGATTTTTGACTTTACATTTACTCTATTACTTTAAACAGTATTAGTTCAATTTCAAAACAATTGAAAACAGCATTGAGATAATTTCGCATTAATTATGATGAGAGCTAACAATTACTCAATTACAAGATATTAATCTACTTCATTTTTCTTATTCCGTGAATAGGCTTTCGGACTCTTACAATTTTCACTTTTATTTTTCAAACGAACCTGAGAAGAAGAAATTCAAGAATAATCTTAGGTTTTGTGTTTTCTGCCATTACCAAGATAACTTTCACGTACCCTTAACTGGTCGCTCGCGTACCTCCAGGGGTACGCGTACTACAGGCTGGGAACCTCTGAACTAGAGCATTGGCGGGCACACTGTGTAATAAGAGATGGCTAATCGTTGTGTTGCTTATTTTATGCTTACCATGGTAAATCGAATATGAACGATATGCCAACTTGAATATTGAGATCATCCTTTGTTGTATAAGAGTGTTGTAAATTTAATAGTGGCAACTATATTATTAGAACCGAAACAACTAAGGTACTAATTTGAAACGTTTATAGTCCTTCGATGTAGTCATCAGCGATGCAGGAGTCATAAGATATCAAAAGGGATACACATGTTAATTCTATGGGAAATTAGGGAAAACTAGATTTTCATTGGAAAAGTATCATTTTTTTATATTATCTGACAATCTAAGAATAAAACAATTTTCCAAGAATTAACAATAATTATAATAGTTGACAATTTAAGATAAAAGACGATTTTTTTGAAAAAATTTAACAATAATTACAATAGTTGACAATTTAAGAATAAAGACAGTTTTTTAAGATTTATCAATAGTTACAATAGTTAACAATCTAAGAATAAAGACAATTAGTTTAAGAATAGTAATAAGTAAATAAGAATAGTAATAATTTACATAACGTAGTCGTCTTTATTCTCCGCTCCACTGCAGATTTAGTGGACTCATTTAGGTTTTTTTATAAGACGGCTTTGCAGTATTGGTTCTTCATACTCTTATCTTTTTGATTGTTTTGTTTAGAGGTTTTCTTTTTATATTTTTTGAGTTCCCACAAAACAATTTTATCTTCTTTAATAGCATTTATTTTTTCATTTTCTTTTTTCTTTTCTTCTAACTGTTGGAAATGCTTTCCATCGTATCATTTGACGCAAAGGCTAAATAGGAATGGCCCTCACAAACTACCAACTATCTCACAACCTAAGAAAATCCACTTGGGTCGGGTATCCGTAGCTTCCCCTAGTACCCGGTTTACCCCACAAGATGTACCCAGTTTTACCTGGAGTGCAGAGGTTATAAAACACGAAATAGAACCATGCAATTGTTTTAATAAATCTTTATTTTTGATAGGATATAAATCCTTAGTAAACACATAATGAGCTGGACTAAATATAGTATTTATAATTGTAATGATTAATAAGTGAGGATAGTTTAAAAAGAAACGAGCATTGGAGAGGTGACGTCATAAAACAAATAAACCTTCACAGACGAAGTGAATTTAACAACAACAAAATGGAAACTATAACCATTCTTTTTCTTCCCTAGTGGAGAATAATTCAGTATTTGTCCACGAGAAAGAAGAATTAATAACGCCAAAATCAAAGTATCCCGTTTTACCCCAGTCTCCCCATTTGCTTTATCTTTCGAACCAAATCATAAACACAGGGGCACGGAGGAATGTAGAGCAACTCCCAGCTCCATCAAGCAAACAAATCAGTCACAGAGTGCTTCTGAACTGTTCCAGAGATTCCGAAAGCGATTGCCCGATCACTCCGAAAGAACTCGTGTTCAGGTGTTCTACCATTTACACATTACTAGAAACAAGCTGTATATAACACTTTTGACTACATCAAAGGACCATAAACGTTTCAAGTTAATAACAATGCTCTATCGGCTGTTATTATGTGGTCGTCACTATTAAATTTCCAACCCTCGTATTCGTTTAGATTCGTGTAAAAAACTGTTTCAATTCTTCTCAGTGATCTTTCTTGGATTATTATTAATGTATTATAGATAACATTTCAAAGGAATTAAAATGGAGATCGCCTGGGAAGTTGAAAAAGTAGGCCACTTTTTGATATTCATTATTGAATATATAATTGATATTAGCAGATTCTATTAACACTAAGAACAAATCAGGTTTTAAATTCTTAACACAGAATACAAAGATTTAATTGATATTTCAAAGGTTCAGAATTCAAAGATTCAATTGATATTTCAGAGGTTCAGAATTCAAAGATTCAATTGATGTTTAAAAGGTTTAGGATTCAAAGATTCTTTTGAAATTTCAGAGTTTTAGAATTCAAAAATTCTTTTGAGATTTAAAAGATTCTTTTAGAATTTCAAAGGTACAGAACTCAAAGATTCTCTTGAAATTTCCGTTATTGGAGAATTAGTACAGAAAAATAGATACATAAAACTGCGTACTTGTATTTGGAGTCGGCTTCTTCTGCTAGCTGCATGATATCGAACACTGTGATGTTTTCTGGCACTCGGAGCGATAAAGTATGGACGATGTCCTTCTCATCGCCAATGTAGAGAGAATACTGGACGCGCATTTTAGGGCCGAGTTTACTTTTCACCTCAGGTACAGAATCACCTTTCAGAAGGTATCAATATTCAAATTAAATCACAGCACAAAAATGTATATACATAATTTCAAACTTTTATAAATTAATGGACTCATTGAATTTCGTTCAAAATTCAGAAATTGATTAGTAAGAAGACAATTCAATAATCATCCGAACTTTTATATTAGGTATGTAAGCATGCGCAGTTAAATTATCTTGAACTTGGTAATTATGTTTTTAAAAATAATTTATGTATATTTTAAAAGATCTTAGCTTTAAACATTCATATTCGATATTCTGAGCAATATGCTCCATATTCAAAATGAAAGTTTTTTGAAGGAAAATTCTCAGCATATTTTAAAATTTCCTTAATTTAATTACCAACAATTGAACTATTTCGTGGTGGTGAGGAATACACGGGGTAAATTAGTTCTACAAAAAAGTTTTTTCATAATAGAAAGATATATGGCGTGATTCTAAAATATCTGGCAAAAATATAAAGACAGGTGCAGGAAACTAAAATAAATACTGGAATAATACTGGAATAAAAAAAACGTATGGAAAATGTTTGTGCAAGTGTTGGTATGTAAAAAAGGTGAGGAAAACATGTAAATAAGAAAGATAAGTAAAGTGGACGAACATTTTAAAGATTTAACTTTATGCTAGAAGTTTTTCCCCAAACAATAATGTGAAATTCACAGCTTTGACCTAAGGATTGGGATACACTAGCTAAGATTTGAGGGATTTTGCTCACATTCCCAACTAAAATCGATACACGTTAAGTCTGGCAATCGTGGTGACAAGGAACAACTCTACCTAACGACGAAGTTGATCTTACCGATCTCAACAGCGCCCTCTACTACCTCTATGCGTCATTTACGCACATACATTCCATTATAAACTGTTTATTTCAGCTACCTTTGCCTGTTTTCGCATTTTTGTCAGATATTTCAGAAAGTGCCAGTATTTACATACATGCAGGGTTTCTAAAATTTGGTTCTTTTTAATTTAAAATTGTTATTCTTTTATTATTGACACATTGATCCTCAGTGACTGGATGCTTTATTAATGCGCTTTATTTTAAATTTTAAGTATTTAATTCTCGTATCTTAGCATCATACCAAAATATCACATTTTTAAAACTATAAGATAAAACTATGTCTTTAGTAATCTTATAATTTAAGTACATAGATTCCTTAAATATCTCAAGTGTTTCAAGAAATTCTTAATAGAATCAATACGGTAATATATCCTCCCCCTCCCTGCTGAAGGAAAAAAAGGCGACATATAATTAGATTGTAGAGATAATAAAACAGGTAAGGGTTTAAACATTTTAAATAAAATGCATAAACATTTTTTTAAAAAATCCTGTTTTCTACAGGACACGGCGTATTTCCCTCGTACTTTAAAAGGTTTAACCTTGCCTCGATAGCAAATTGCCCATGTGGAAACACAAACGGCACTCCTCTGCATTATGGACAGAGTGCATTCTGGCTGCATCCTTCCACATGACTAAACCGGCACAGCAACATGAGCTAATCTGGTTCCGCAACGTAGCTTCCAACAAAGGCCCCCGACTAAAAATCCAATGATTAATTCGCCATCTTAATGATTTTCAAGATCTTTTTCGAATAAATCCATGATCATCTTTCACTTCCAAGTCTTTTCCATTCCTGCAAGCCGACATGGGAAATTTTTTGCGCCCTCTTCATCGAAGTGACAGCGCACCTGAACTATTATCCGCTTCCACACAGAAGAACTTTCAGTTTATGGAGAAAATAACAATCAGCAGAACAGACACACATGCGCCTTAACACTCGCATTTTAGTTTGTTTTTGTGGATTTCTTTATTTGATTAGTTTTTTTTCCTCTCTCTTGTTTGATGATACTGTACACATACAGACACTCATATTTCTTTCCTTTTTACAGTTTTTGTTTGTATATGGTTTTATATGATACTCCTCTTTGTTTCTTGTACACTATCCCAGATTTTTAGATTTGTATTTTTGTAACCTTTTCCATCTCTCTGCCTTCGCCATTATTTGCTAGACCACTTCATGTCCGCCACACTGTTTAAATAACGAAAAGGTTAAAGTCGCAGGGGCATGAAGTGGTGTTCTGTTCTGTGGTTAGGGGAATTTTAATGCTATCTGCATTCAGGATATCTTTCAGGAACATTTGCGGTGTAGGATTTTTTTCGCATTGTGTGTGTCGGAATTTGGAATCGTATTCCGGATAAGTACGGTTTAATGTCAGCCTGGTTTGAAATTGTATTATGTTTCAAGTGCTGTTCTGTTCTATCGTCATTTTGAAGTTACATTTTGGTTTTGCAACGTATTTCAAAGGAATGAACTAAAAGCGAATGAAGGAATGAGAACTGAATGAATTAATAGCATTATCTACATAAAAACTTTCACCATGTGTACCTTGTGATTTATGTTGCAATCCATCCGAGCAGTCACTGCTTCTGATATCTGATAGACTTTTCCCGTTTAAAACTGGCAGAATCAAGTATGTCGCTAAAAAGTCGACAGAGGAGGAATTTAAATGCTTCATTAAATGACTGACTGCTGCTTTAAGTTTCCAATCTTTGCTGTTTTCTTCGCCAGCTGAAAGAAGTGCCTGAAAAGGAATGATTGTTTGAGCATGCCATCAATTCAAATATAAAATATTTTAAAACCAAATGCTTTTTAAGTATTGTTATGATGCAAATTTGGATGGTTCGTTCTTCTAATATTGTGCAAAACGGAAAACTTATTTAGATAACTTTCCCTTAAACCAAATAACTTATTGGATAAGACACTTAAAAAATCACATCCAAGCAGTCATTCACGCTCTAAGGGTCATGATTCATTAAGTAATTCTTCCTATAAAGCATGAACGCCAGAGACAGAATTTTGTAAAATCCATCAGGCATGGAAGTATTACATTCTTAAATTGATCAATTTTTTGGTTAGTTTGATTTAGTTACATTAAGCTCCCCTTTTTGAAGTAACAAGAGGGCTGTTTGGGAACAAATTTTGAAACTTGGTCAGATAACGAGGTGTCACTTGAGACGGCAAACCCTCTCCAAACTTCCGCAGCACACCAGCGGAAGATAAGTTGATGGGATTTTACAATATACGCACTGCCCATTCCCAGATACAGCCATAAAATAAAAATCTGAATAACAACTATCTAACAATCATCTAAACAGCCATTGCCGCAAACACATATATAAAAAAGAACCATCATTTTTCAGGCTTGAAAAGGCTGAAAAATGATGGTTCTTTTTTATACTAGGCTACCGAAACGTCCTAATACATGAATAAAAGATTTAATAAATGGGGCATGGAATAGGGATTAAGAATAGAAGACTCTTGAAGAGCTTTTATAAATAATACTGTCCTGTCATTTGTCTTTTAAAAAGACATATAATAGGAAGCAGGTTGTTTAAAACTATGAACTAAATCTATCTTTTAACACAAATCATGAAAATGAAGAAAACGCATTTTTAAAACTGATGTACGAATGTTTCAAAATTAAAACAAAAAAATTATAAACAAAATAAGGTCATGAGTAGATTCATATTTTGAAATGATTTTCGCTTAAAAGTGCACGTGCTTTATTTTTCTAACTTACTTGCGTGACAATGGCAGTTGTATAGATATTTCCAAAACTTCCATCGTCCAGCTGAAGCTGTTTGAATCTTGCCACAGCCTCCTGGTAGTCAGTATCGATAAAGGAAGAATTAGAGCCATTCTGCTGATTGGCTCGTACACATGAAAAAGCCATGACAGCTGCTGCTTGGACATCTGTGGAGATAAAATATTTATTCGAAGTAATAAAATGCCTCAGATCCTTATTGATTAGATTCATAAAAACAAGAAGTTTCAAATTTTCAGATTATTGAAATTTATCTACATTTTTTTTTTTTTTGACGAATAGGCGAATTTACTATTTTTAAAAGCAGTTAATTTCAAATTTATAATTTTAATACATTGCTTATTATCCATGTTAGGGCATGGCAATGGAACATTTTGTTAATTAATTGTTAAGGATTTTATATGTGTAAAAACTATCGGCATATTTAAAATAAATATTTGTATAATAAACTGTCAGTTAGATAGTTTTTTCATGCTAATTAATAAGAATCAGTTGGTAAAATTCATGTAACAGCAACTTTTGTATGTCAAAGAGCTTAAGTGAGCTAAGAGCTAATCTTTTTATCTATATATATAAAAGGCAATGTTCGTATGTATGTGCCTTATAGACTAAAAAACTACTGGACTGATTTACGCGCGGTTTGTTGCAAAATGATCCGCGTTGTCCGGGGGAGGTTTAAAACTATTGAAATCGTCGATCTGACCATTAGAAAGAAAGTTAGGGAACTAATAATATTCTAACGTTTGGCTACCGTTGGCGATGGTTGAGAAAATGATTGGCGTAACTTCTTCCTAAAGCGGGCGCAGGGTTGTTTTTCGGGTTCGCGTCGACCTCGGGACCAGAGACAGGGTTGCCATATTGGCCTTTTTTTGGCTTATGACTTTTAGAAAGATTTTTAGTAAATAATTTTACAATTTTTATAATAAACTATTGATATGACACTTTTCAAATTGCTCACAATGAGGTTGTCAAACGAAGCAGTTTCAGTATAAGAAAGGTTTTTGTCACCTTTCTTCAGAATGTATTAGTCAGAATGCTTCTAGCGGTAACTATGTTTGTTTCTGCAACAGTACATAAGAACCACTTTCTCTGTTTTTATTTGTTTCTTTCTATGATCGAATTCTTATACGAAAACTTCCACTTAAAATATTTTTTAAAAGACGGTTTGGCTTTATTTTGCTATTTTGATCTGGAAACCCTGAACAGAGGTGAGATTTTAGGCCTATTTGTGCATTTGCTGTTGATAAAAATGTCGCCAAAACGACAAAATATTGGTCGTCGTACAAATGCAGCCAAGCGAAAAGGAGAAGAAAGACAAATTGAAACAGAAGTAGAAACAGCACAACGAAATGAAGGAAATAGATTACATATGTCACAGTCACATGCTACTGAATCATCATAACAACACGAAGCAAGAAATGAAAGTTGAGTAAGAATTAGAGAATTAAGACAATTTTTGTCATATAATGATCGAAATGATAAACGTGGCAATATTGGATTAAGCATGCCAATGAATCGATTAAAACAATTCGTAAAACTTGATCGTATTGCATTTCAGTATAATTTGGAAATTCAATATAGCTTGCATCCAGTTGCGGTTGTTGAAAGTATGAATAAAGTTTGCACAAATTGCAAGGTATTAACATTCTAGAATGAAGCGCCTGGGATGTGTTGTTTGAATGGTAAAGTTAAATTGCCACCATTGAAGGCACCACTTGAGCCATTGTTCTCAATGGTCGCTGGTATTAAAACACAATCGAAGCATTTTTTGAATAACATACGAAATTATGACACATGCTTTCAAATGACTTCGTTTGGTGCAACGAATATACTAATTGAGAATTATATGCCATCATTAAAGATTCAAAGACAAATATATAATACATCAGGCTCTTTGTTACCATTTACGGATGCTGATCACAAATTTTTGTAAATATATTTCATTGGAAATTCAAGTGATCAACTAAATCGATACACACACATCAAAATACAGGTACGAACACTGCCTTTTATATATATATATAGATTAATACAATAATTGATATCAAACTTTCAATTGTGTTCATGTAATCTATATATACTAGGGGGTTACACCTCGCTCCGCTCGTCAACCCCCAAGAATCACGTTTCTTTTGGGATCACTACGTGATCCCAGCTCGTTTCGCTCGCTCGCCGTACAGTTATGACTGTCTGCTAGTAGAAGGAAATTATAAATACATTAATTACTAAAAGTAAATTTAAATTATTTGAAATAGCATAAAATTCTAACATTTTTTCAGCAATTACTAATAAGCTAAATCATCAAATTTCTAAAATTAAAATTTGCTAATAGCATATAGATATAAATATATATATGTAAATGTTTCAAAGAAATTTGAATGATATATTGTATAATTATAAAATGTTTACAAATAGAAATTATTTGCATCAATCAGAAATCAGGCATTTAAAACTTCTTGGTACACAAAATTGAATATTTCTTCAACAGTTTCATTAGCCCTAACTTTATTCCAACAAACTTCTAAATTTCCATTCTTCTCAATGAATTATTGCTCAGAAAAACTTCGTCACATGTATACACACTAACTGCAATAATTATTTAGCCGAGGAAGTTATAATTTTTTTCTCTGGGTAGTTATTTATGCGTTAAAACCTCAGAAAGTTTGAGTTACGAAAGATTATTTAACACATTTCACAAACTTTTAGCTTAAAAAGCACAGTTTAACGTGGCAAATGGCTTTAAACATGTTAAGATTCACTATTCAAATTAAAAACCATAATAAATATTTACTTTTACCTTTTTAAAATTAACAAAATAGCTTTTTTTGGAATTTTTTAAAAATTTCGAAAATTCTTGCTTTTTACACCAAAATTGTAAACATGCTATTTTTCACTGATATTTTGATCAGAAAAGCTTCGCGACATGTATACACACTCACTGCAATAATTATTTAGCCAAGGAAGTTATAACTTTTCTCTCTGGGTAGTTATTTATGTGTTAAAACCTCAGAATTTTTGAGTTAAGAAAGATTATTTAATCCATTTCACAAACTTTTAGCTTAAAAAGCACAGTGTAACGTGGCAAATGGCTTTAAACATGTTAAGATTCACTATTCAAAATTAAAAACCATAATAAATATTTACTTTTACCTTTTTAAAATTAAGAAAATAGCCTTTTTTGGAAATTTTTAAAAAATTCTAAATTTTTTTCTTTTTACATCAAAATTTTAAACATGCTTTTTTTTCACTGATATTTTGATCAGAAAAGCTTCGCCACATGTATAAAAGAACAGACTCCCACTAAAGTCCCACAACTATATTCCTGTAGCTCGGCAACTTCGCTCTGTACACAAAAACGCTTCTTTCAATTTTGTTCATTCCGATTGGATCGTATTATGAAAGATTCCTCAATAGTTTCATTAGACCTATCTTGACGTTTTCGGTTTTAATCGAAACCGCCCAAGTTAAACTTATTTTGAAAAATTGTGATGTCCCAGATCAAATCAATCGCTAATTCGAATGTAAACAATCTAAACTCGCGAGCTGTTGCCAAACGGCGATTAAGAAATTCGACCCTTTTTTGTCGCCACGTAAGAGAATTATATATATAGATTCTCAAATCTAACAATAGTAAAGCATTGCCGGGTTCAGCTTGTTTTAAATAATTTTCACAATACAACCTTAATAAAAAATGTTTTTTATTCTCAACTTTCATGTAGCTATTATGATCTTCTGAATATACTAAATATCTAACACCCATTCAAAAAATGAAATGCTATCAAAGTAAAATTACAAGAATTTCCTAATAATTTTTTGTTTTCTGACCATTGAATTCTACTGATTTTGAAGGTCAGAAAAACTTGCAGAAATTTCCTAATGCTGCTCGGTTTATCTTCCATTTGTACGTAAAATTAGGTTTTAGTGAATTAAAAAAAAATTCTAATGAGACTCTGTTTGCCAAACACTCATCAATATCTAGAAAGGATTTTTTGTGATATGTATTTCATGTTATCGTCTTTAACTCTCTGATTCCTAAAAGACTTGGAGCCCTGAAATCTAAGGATACTGAAACGCCCGAATTCCTTTTTCAAATATAAGAGAAATTCTATGACAGCTCATATTCAAAGGGGCTCATGTGCAAAAGTGAGCTTTGCTTAACCGATGACTATTAGTTGGATTTGTATAAGTAAATGGGTTCGAATCTTCCTTCCTTCAGGGTGTGCACTCTAACAAACAATGCATGCACCTCGGGTATTCAATCAATCGCATTTAAGGAAGGGCAGTGCAAATTTAGCAAGCAAATTCGGGTATTTCGGGTGATCGCCGTATTTTGCTTCAAAGGGCGCTTCGGATGTTTCAGTATTGAAAGAGTTAGATGATAATAAGAGTTAATAAGAGAATAAGAAATGCTTAGTAAGTGTAAAATGATAAAAATTTATTTAAAATGAAAATAGTACCTAGAAGAAATGGATATTCCGAATCACTGTTTAAGACTTTGGTGAGAACACTAGTCGCATTCACTGGCAGAGTTTCACCGGCGTTGCACAGGGCCAGATATGACACAGGTTGAGCGGTCAAAGAAGAAATGTCAACTTTGTCTTTCAGCATTTTCACCAGGTCATATCCGTAGAAGTTGTATGGGTCTTGGCAGGCCACAGTCAGAGCATTCACGAACATGCTTAGCTGATTTGCCGTCAATGGATCCGTCTGATTTCTACAAGGGAATATGACTTCAAATGACTGCTAAATATTTTGTTATAAAGAATTAATAAATTACTAATTTTTTAATTTTTTTTTAATTACAGAAATATTTCAGTGAAACTTATGTAATGGAAATATATTTCACTAGGTAGTTTGTCTCAAGCAATAATCTTAATGAGGTAACAAAAGCTGCCTCAAAATGACAAAAAAAGCAAATTTTTTAAGTTGATAAGAAATGTCCTTCTTTGTTCCAGTTAATTAAAAATTTAATTTGATCGTTGATTGCAGAAACCACATGAGTCAATTTTTACTTTCTCGTATACGAAGTATACGAGAAAGTAAAATCAAAAATGCAAAAAGAAAGTATTGTACTCGTCAAAAAATTCGAACTCGAGATTTTGACGGATCTTCACGTTTTAGACCTCCCTGAGTCCGAAAAACACAATTTTGGAATTATGTCTGTGTGTCTGTCTGTGAACACGATAACTCGAAAACTATTAGAGCAACGGGGATGAAATTTGGTATGTGGTCTTTAAACATAATTTGTAGGTTTCTGTCAAATTTTGGACAAAATCCGTCAACGGGAAGTCTGTCTGTATGTATGTCCGAAGTCATGCGAACACTATAACTCAAAAACTTGAATAGCTAGATGGCTAAAATTTGGTGTGCAGTTTTATCGTCATGAATATAGGTCCGTATAAAATTTTGGGCCAAATCCGTCAAAGAGTTGACTGTCTATCGGTCTGTATAATCGCATCTCCAACGGATCCGCTATCTCCACGCGCATGCGTACATAACACAATCTTCTGTTCACGATATTTATTGACTCCTGCTTGGCGCTTTTCATCCGATTATCTATGCGCATGCGTACTTGGTAGCAATCTGTGCACGCGGAAAGATTGGCCTTGAGCTAAGAAAGAGTAGAAATCGGTACGCATTTAATCGGAACGCATCTCTTTAAATTTGATTTTTTACCTAAATATTTTCTGATAGTCATTGGATCCTGGGTTACAATAGGTTCGAATTTTTTTATCCACGCGGGGGGAGGGGAAACAGCACCTTTTTCGAGAAGTATACGAGAAAGTTTAGGGGAGACCACTCCCGCTGGTTTTTCAAAATTCCGTTTATGCTACTTTCACTTTCTAAATAGGTATTTTCATAATGAGGAAGAAATTACAAGAGTTATGTAAAGTCACATTATAGGTATATGAAATCTAGCAAATAACACAATTCTAATAATTTATTTAAAAAATTATTAAGTGTTTTTAAAGCTCCCAGCATTTTTACATTATTGACTCATGGTTTCTGCAATCAACGATTAAATTATGATTTGTTATAATATCTAAGTTAAATAAAAATTTTAAGAAGTCATATTCACCAGAAACAATAATAAATAAATTAAAGTTTTTTATTACAGTTAATTCAAAATTCGAATCATGTTAACAATCATTTATCGAGTAACTCTTCAACAGTATGTGGAATGTTAATGTTTCGTGTTGATTCCAACTTTGTCGTTTGTCGATTATCGTTGTTGAATGGCTAAAGAATGAATAAAAGCTAAATAGTGAAAAAGTTCTTTTCTTCTACGCATTTTCTTACTAGTATGTCTCGATATCGTAGTATTCATTCAGATTTTCAGAATTGTATAAATACATTAAGCAACACATGTAAAACCTAAAAATAATCTTTCTATATTTGTGAAGATCCCACACACACAAACACACATACACAAAAGCCTTTGAAAGAAATATTACGAGTACATACGAGATCAGTATGTACGAGAAATAGACCAAGAATAATTTTAAAATAAAAAAATACAATTAAGATCACATTCACCTTTTGGGAGGAAGATGAAGCCGGTGAGGGGTTAAATAAATAAATAGTATATTTATATGGATAATAATATACAATGATCTTTCTAATGAAATTTGTTCTGAGTTTCAAACGTAATTTACTGAATTTTGAGAAATTTTTAAAAAATAGTCAGTTTTGCCATCGAAATTTTATTTTTGTATTTAAATTTTATGCATCCGACGTTCTTATAAAAGGAAATGTTTGTGTGTGTGAGCGTCCGCGTGTCTGCGTGCGATGTCCAAAGAAATCTATCGCATTCACAGCCATGAAATTTGGCACACAGGTAGTCGTAATGGTGACTCAATGCACCTCAAAGACGGAATTTTAAAATTGTATCTAGAAAATGTTTTATTTAATGTTTTGTGCTTTTTTGGGTGATTTTTGAAACATTCTTGTCCACAGTATCGTTTCTGATTTTAGTTCGAAAAAATTGATACACCTTCGGATAGAACAAGCAATTTTCTTTCTAATGAAATTTGCTTTTAGCTTCAAACGTAATTTACTGAATTTTGAGAATTTTTTTAAAAATAGTCAGTTTTGCCATGAAATTTTATTTTTGTTTTTAAATTTGCTGCATCCGATGTTCTAATAATACTATTATTTTCGATTTTTTTCAGCTTATAACTGGAACTGTCGGATTTAAAACAAGAACGGTTAAAATATCTTTTCCCGGTTTTTTTTTAATTAATTTTTTCCTGGTCAGTTGAAAGATATTTTTCTCTAGCGAGCTTCCCCCGGCGACACTTTCTCCGGAACGTTGCTGGCAATTTCATTGGCTGACGGTGCCGAGCGCAGGTGACTTCATAACCTTCAACTGAATGACTTCGATATTATTTTCGGCAGTATCTTAACGTGTTTATTTGTCTCGCATATTTTGCTTGCTATATAATAATGACTTTCACGTTACAATTTTTTAATATTGTTTTGGATTAACGTACTCTGTACTATTTTTTTGCAGTTAAAATATCATTATTGCGAAAAATATAAGCGGGAAAATCAGTGATGTATATCTTTTGTTTTGATTTTGTTCTCAAAACTTTCTCGTGTCAATGTGGGCGGGTTTTTAAAAAATTTTGTTGAAGTCCTGATTCCACAGGCAACACCGTGCACGAACTGCTAGTATTTTATACATGGAGAAAACACAAAAGGGTAGAAACAAAAAAAATTCCTTCAACGTCATTAATATAAGCGTTTTTCCTTGAAACGTGGTTCCTTGAAATGAAATTTTAAAACTGCTTACCACTGAGCTGATGTTTTTGTATTTTGCTAAAAGCTACCTATTGTGCATGTACCTCAAGATAGCAGCAAGTGTCTGGACCTCCAGTTGTTTCACCATCAGTTTTCCTTCTACATCTACACCCGTAGAATTTCTTTCGGTTGCTAAATGCCAAGCTATAATTGCTCTGTGAGTGTTTTCCTGCCAACCAGACGAGGGCGACCATTTTTCCTTCAGCCATCGTGTTCCATTGAGGCGACTTCTGTCCACTCCAGGAACAGCAAAAACTCCAGTTTCTAAAATGTTAAAATTGCCTTCATCAGTGCTTTTATTAGTTTTCAACGTGATTTTTTTCTCGAATTCAATAATAAGTCATGACACAAATATGGAAACAAAACAAAATTAAATTAACCGATTATTTGATAATTTCGTTCTGAAAATATTAAAATAGTGTTCTGAATGGAGTGAAACTTTCTGGAGCAGCTTTGCATAGCGCCAAAGTATGGTAGCATAGTGTTAGGCTTGCAGCGATAACACATTGCATAAGGTAGCGTGTGAAATGTTATTGCCGTATTAACATTTGGAATTGTCATGGACTTTAAGGTTGTTATAGATCTTAAACAGAATTAGTTTTTAAACACACACTTTTATTAATGCAATAAGAATGAGGCTTTTATTCATTTTAATTATTTTCTAATTTTTAGTCTTTAATTTATAATTTATTACTATAAATATTGCGGACTCGAGAAATTTGTTTTTCTCAAATTCAATAATAAGTGGCGCCACACATATGAGAACAAGATTAAATTAAACTAATTGATTAATTCATAATTTTGTTCTGAAAATGTTAAAATAGTGTTATGTCATCGAGAACATAAATGTGCACGAAATTTCAAAACTGTAGCAAATCAGGAAGTAAGTTAAAAATCTATTACAAAATCCCATCTGTGCAAACATAAAACAACTCGGGTTGAATAAAAGTGTGTAAATATTCAAACACACAAGGGCACTAATATTCAATCAGCAAAAATACAATTAGAAATTATTATTTGAACCGTCATATAAAAATCCTTCATGAAAAATTCTTCTATTGTCTCTGTTAATTACTAAACATTTATTTATAGCTAAATTTGATTGAACTTGTGCCAAAATTACATTAAAATGACTGGAAAATTACACATAAAGAAATTACAGTAAAGTTTCTTTAAGTGGCCATCCCTGCTAAGCTATCACCCCTCTCAACGGCCACTTTTGTTTGGCATGGAATTTTTAGTCCTTAGTCATAATGTAAAATAACCTCTAGGAACGGCCACTCAAACCCCTCTGAGGTGCTGGGTTGGTCGCCCTTTCAACTTCAATGAAATAAATTTCTTTCATCTCTCTGACCTTGGATTTTTTATTAAGAGAAAAAGGAGAAAAAAAGAACAAAAAGTTAGGACACTTAAACAAATCAGAAATCAGATCGAAATTAATCATTCCTTTCCTTCAATGTGAAGAGAAGAGTGAACTTCGGTCTCTATCGGGTTGGGACATTCTATAGCTCGTTTGTAACGGTCAGGCGCCGATTCGGACTTGGACAAGGAAACTGCTGGCATGGGTTGCTACCATCAGTAAATGAAACTTTCTGCTCAACAGACTTCAGGAAAAATAGATGATATTTTTGCTAATTTCTACTACCGAAGAAGGGGATTTATTTTCCAATTAACCTTTTATAAGGCCATGGTAAGTATACTTACCACGAAATTCATTAATTTTTAAATGCACTTTTTTAAGGTTGGCATAAATTCTCGCGAGTTTTTTCTATGATGAGCCGAGATGTTCCCTCTTCTTTTCTCAAACCATAACGAAATGTCTGGACTTAATAATTATTAATTAGCAAAATTAACTAACAAAAAATTAATGTTCATCAAATAAGCTAAATGAATTTCATTTTTTAAATGAATCTCAATCTCAAACACTACTATACTACTAGAAGAAGAAAAAAGACCCTTTAAAGGGTTAAAAAAATATTCGAAAAAAGTTACCTCCAAAAAAACTGAAAGATCCAAGCAAGCATTAATTGTTTCAAAACAAGATAGAAATTTTCGAATAAAGAACACTTTTCTTTAGACGATACTTAAAATTCGCTTTATCAGAAATGACGAATTAGGCCTTGTTTAAATACGTATTTTGTACTTCCAAACATGAAACATCTTTAGAACAGCCACCCTTTTGAGCGGCTAATTTTCCTTGGAACGGAAGGTGGCCGATGAAGAAAGGCTTCACTGTATATGAGACAGAAATAAAATCGACTAGGAATTGCCGAAATTTCTTATTTTTTTGTCCGATTTCCTATTTCATTCTAATATTTCTCTATGTACCTTTTGAAATTTTTCATAGAGTCTCAATGTATGAAAATAGAAACAATATGTGCAAAACATTTTAAACATACCGCATCCTTTCTCATCGTCTCCATTATAGCAGTGTTTTATTCCATCACATACTTGGGATTGAGGAATACATGCGCCACTGTAACATTTGAAGATGTTCTTCTGAGCACACATGAAATTTTCTGAAAAAAATAATATGCATAAACACTAACATACCACATCTGATGTACATGTGATATGTTCAAAAAAGTCCGAATGTTTTTATGGTCCAAAAAAGTACAGGGTAATTCGAAACTATTGCCTCGATTACAAATGCCTCTAACTTCCTTGTAAACAACGATAGTAAGAAAATATTCGAGCCCAATACAGGAGGAAGATTTTGTTTTGTGTACTTAAATATTGTCCTATGTAACTTCTCTTAGTTACACGGGAAACATCTATATTTTAGTTCATTGCATGCCTGATACTGTGAAGTACAGGGTGACAATTATTGAGCTATATATATAAAAAAAAAAACTTGATAACTTTTAAACCGTTGGCGAGATTCAATTAAAACTTGGCGGTTGAATGCAGGAATGTTGGGATTTTTTTTTTGAGCATGCGCACTCTTATTGTTGTTGTTCATTTTTCGTTGAAAATGTCGTAATACAGCGTTTCTGAGCGTATATCGATCGTCAAGGCCTACTATTCGAGCAATAACAGCCCGATTGCGGCTCAAAGGAAATTTTCGAAAGAGTACAAGCTGAAGACAACCGGTCCAAGTATTATAACAATCAAAAATGTGATTGAAAAGTTCGGGAGAACTGGTAGTGTCAATGTCTCGATATCGGACATGTCATAAACTAAATCCGAATATCTGTAGTTACTTTTAAAATTTGAATACAATTTTTGAACTCAGTAGTTTTTGAAGATTTTATTTTTTAGTTCATATAGCTCAATAATTGTCACCCCGTATGTTCGCAGCCATTGATACGCGTTCGACAGCCGCATGCATGTTCTGAATGTGGCTATCTAAATCTTGAAAAATACTACTTTTACCTTCATTCCACTGGAATGTGTCGTAGATTCTGTTTTAACGCCTCTTTTGCTTGGAACAGTCAAAGAACTGAAGGTACGCTTAGAGAATCGCTTGGCAGTGAAATGGACTACAGTACGGATGGTGGTGTAAGAGAAATCGCATATCGCAATTATTACAGAACGCATAAAAAAATTAAAGCTTCCTTCTGCATTATGTTTAAATTTTTAGTTCCAGTCATTGTTTATAAGGAAGTTACAACCATTTGTAATAGGTGCGATTATTTTGAATAACCCTCAAAAATAGTAAAAAATAATGAACACTAATGTTTGAAAGAATGATGAAACAAAACAATTTATAAAAAGTCATTGGAATCGGGTGTTTATGCAAAATAGACAGCAGATAAAAGTGCAGTACAAAGTTCTCTCATCATTCGAGAAGTACACTAGCGGCCAAAAGTATTGCGAGACTTGTAGAATGCGAAACGTTTGAGTTAATTTGAATACAATGGTTCACAATCACTTGTGGGGAATCGTGGGAACTCAAATTTGACAGTGATGATTTTGTCACCAGGGCATTTAGCAGACTGATTGATGACCGATCAGAAATTGATGAAGATGATAAGGGAAATCTGATAATGATTTGGAATTTTCATTGATGGTTTTGTTTCCTATCCACATTCCTTACACGCATTTTCGTAAAAATAGCATGCATATTCGGAAAAATACAAAGTTTCCTTTAAAAAATCCCAAATTTTCCCGAACGCTTTTAGCTTAAAACATGGCAAGTTTTCAACCAAATTATACGAAACTGTACTGTATTACCGCCACGAGAAAAACCCTAGACACCATGCTTGTGGCAGGTGTTATGGAAACGGGATATTCCAATGCATTTTGGGGGTGAAGGAAAGAGCTTTATTTCATTTGGCGCAGACAGAACTGACGGAAATCTCGTTTCGCTTTGTACTACGGTCGAAAACGATTTCTCGCCTTAGAGGAAATATGAGCATTTGTAGTAAATAATTTTTTACTGAGCATACGTGAACCGTAGCGTAATTTTTCTTTCATAACTTCAAAGCCTGATATATAGAGCAACTTAAATAAAAATTTCGGTTAGATACCGTTAAGATTAAGAAAGACATCGGCATTGCAGCGAGGTGAATTTCAGTTGCACTCTAAGAGAAGTTAAAAGATGAGGATTCTTGTATAAACTGATATTTTTTAAACTTGAATCTTCGAATTGTGGTCAAAATACAATTTAAATAATGTATTTAATGTACACATGGGTATTCAGGATATTCAACTTTTTTAAAATTCAATATTTCTATTCGACGATTCAAGTTTAAAAAATATAAATTTGTGGAAAACTCCTCATCATTTAGCTTCCCATAGAATGCAAACGAAATTCACCTCGCTGCAATGCCGATGACTTTCTGAAACTTAAACGATATTTAACTGGAATTTTTATAAAAGTTGACCTATATATCAGGATTTGAAGTTATGAAAGAAAAATTACGCTACGGTTCACACATGCTCAGCAAAAAATTATTTAATACAAATACTCATAATTCCTCTAATATTGAAAATTTTATCTCAAAAAATTCATTTCAAATGTTACTACAGTGCTTTTCTAACATATTGTTGAGAATTCTGCAAGTGTCGTATAATATGGTTGAGAACTCGACAAGTTATGAGATAAAAACATGCAGCAAAATTCGGAATTTTTAAGAAAAAGAAACCTTTATATCTTCCCGAATATACATGCTATTTTAACGAAAATGCATGTAAACAATGTGCATAGGAAGCATAACCATTTATGAAAGTTTCAAATCATTATCAGCTTTCTATGAAACGGGATAAGACAAAATCCCTTTTCGTCTTCATAAATTTCTGGTCTGTCCCCTAAATGCCCTTGTAGCAAAAACTTCACTGTAATATATAAGTTCCCACGATTCTTCACAACTGATTGTGAACCACTGTATTCAAATTACCTCCAAATGTTCGGCATTTTATAAATCTGGAAATGCTCTGGCTAACAATGTATCTCTGTCATGAATGTGTGCTAAAAAGATGGCATCGGCTCAGTGAAATGCTTCCATATCAAGTGCACACTTTGAAGTAAACGTTAATAAAAATAAACGTTACATGCTTCCGTAAGAGTACGTAGATTGAACAGAAATTCTTATTTGAAACACATATTAAGAGTTATCTTTCTTTATAAACATGCGTTGGCACTTTTCACTTCCACGTGTACGAAGTACAGAAAAGGAAAGTACTGTAATCGTCAAAAAATTTCACCTCCAGATTTTGATGAAACTTCACGTTTTAGTCCTGAAACTCACTCCGAGTCCTGAAAACACGTTTTTTTTTTTTTTGGAATTATATTGTTACAAACTGTAATGTCGCTTTCCTGCCATATTGGTGTTATGCTTGGGAAAAGAGATTTACAGGGATTCGTATTGGATGGGAGCCAATGACCTCCGACCTTGGCGAAAAATTTGGCGACAAAATGAAGGTTCCAGAAAATCCAGGAATCATCTCGCTATCTCTATTAGGAACGAAGTTATGAAGATTTTTCAGGAATTCTCCTTTGACGTCACGCCTGGACGGAAAGGCTAAATACCAAGCGACAGACGAGGAAAGACAATCTCTTTGGAGTCTTGTTCGCATTGCGTGTTGAACAGCTGCTAGACGCTGAGCGCTATTGTTCGTGCTATTACTGTTATTATTAGTGATTTTCTGTTATTTGTGTTGTTAATTTGTGTAAGTGCTGTGTTTTTTTGTTACTAGTGTTTCGACTTTTTCTGATTATTCGTGAATAAAGCGTCATTCTCCATTATCCTCTTGTTCGACTGTTTTCACCGTACACCCACAGAGCGATTTTCGTAACAATATCGATCTGTCTATCCGTGAGTCAATAAATAAAAATGCAACGAGCAAGAAGGATAAAATTTGGGGCTTGGTCTTTATACCAGAATTGCAGATTTCGGACGATATTCGTCAACAGAAATCTATCTGCCCATCTGTATGCGTGCATGTGAACATGATAACTAAAGAAAGCAAAAAGCTTTATAGATGGAATTTGGCATGTAGTTTTAACACCAGAATTGTAGATGTGTATGAAATTTTGGATCAAGTCCGTCAGAGGGCTGTCTGTCTGGCGGTCTGAATATAAACGCGATAGCTCAAAAGTACAACAAGCTACATAAATAAATTTGATATGTGGACTAAACGTAAAAATTGCTAATATGTATCAAATTTTGAACTCATCTGGTCAAAGAAAGAGGTTCAAATCCATACTCGATTCCCTTCAACGTAATACGAAGCAACACCGGACGAGCCATATTCTGTACGTATACAAGAAAATCGATTAGAGGACTGCCGTTGGCTTTATTTAACAATGCTACATTTACTGTGTTACAAGAAAATTTTAAGATTTCAAAAAATCATGTTACAAGATCGTTAACAGATACTGATTCTATATAAAGAAGTGTGCAAATTCTATACAGGATTGTTATAATTAAATTTCGTCTATTCAGAAGGCCCTAGGCTGGTTCTATGGATCAAAACCAAGCAAAGTTTCACTAGCATGTAGTACAAGTAACGCACTCTCGGTAAACTGAAATAAAAAAGAATTAAAATATTTGTCAATGAGTGGCGCTGCGGCAATAACTGAAGTGATTTTTTGAAGATATTTTGTTAGATAAATAAAAAAAAATCATTCAATTGTTGATAAAATTAAATCCGCTAATTCAGATAACTCAAGATATAGATAAGAGATCATTGAAATCTTCAGATAGCTTGACGAAATTTTAATTGCTTTTTTTTTCCCAAAACGTATCACCTATATTGCAGTGAAATTTAGCTTCGTTTCGAGCCATAGATCGGGCTCTCAGGCCTTCAGAATAGGCGAACTTTAATTATAACAGCCCTATATATCTGTTTTCTGTATATCTGTATCGATATTATCCAGAATGGGTAAGTGGTGTAATTGAAAACCAAACATTAATGACATTCCACGCATTGCAATCGAACACGAAGCATTGACTCCTTAGGCTGTAGATAGGTCAGTGAGAAAATAAAGGATCTATTGTAATGGTATTTGTTAAATGTTGTGCGCTTTTAATTCGTGCTATGATGTTTTCATATTCAAATATATTTATGGATATTTATATAGAGTTTTTTGCCTTTCATGCTTCTCGCATTTTCTTTTAAGTTGATACTTTTAGTGCGCATAACATTATTGTTAAAAAGGTTAAGAGTTCATTATGAAATGTCATATTACTCCGGTTAGTTTAAATGTTTGGACTTACAATGCAATGACTTACCTCCTCTGTATCTCATTGAGAAACTGCTGGTAAAATAGCTATGATAATTCATTTCGTGTGTCACTGTAATATCATCAAATGCAATAACGGGCTGCCAATTAGACTCTCCAGGGCAGAAAGTAAATTTCTCATCTCTGTTTGCTATAGAAACTTCCACTTTTGTATAAGAGCAGCCCTAGAGAAAAAACACATAGCAAAAAATTGGCAGACTTATAATATTGAATAAGGCTCTATTGTATTTCAAGTTTCATAACAAAAATTTGCCTGTTTGTTATACTTCTTCTTTCAAGAACTTATGGAACTTTTTAAGTATTTTCTGAATGAAATTAATTAATCCCATTTCCCGCTAAATATGCGATGGGTATCATGTGAGCGACTAGTCTGAACCGCTCTCATCCAGTTCAAATATGTACAGCGCATGTGCGTAGATCTTAATTATAGACATTGAAAACTTATTGTAGCAGAGAAAGATTTCGAATAACTTTCGATTGACAAATTTTATATGTTTCTAGGAAAAACCCACCGTTTACGGCATAATCGCCAGCTTATGGCGAGATACCAATGAGTCGAACTATTATATGATGAAGAATGATGAGAGGTCATCGTCGCCATCAATATCCACAACTGATAAACAAATAGCCATTGCCAACTAAACTGTGAAAATATCCATCGCAAAAATATTGCCACATCCCTATCTGCGGATATTACTTGATGAGCTAAAAAGATTAAAATTTAAAATGTTAACTTTAAAAAAGCAGTGAAAATGATTCTACATGAGGATAACGATCATAAATAAAAGCTACCAAATAAAACTCCTGAATACTGTTGTACCTTTTGTAAGTGAATTTTGAAAAGTAATGTAGGTCAAAAAGTTCCATTTTGAGTTTTGACGAATTTTCCGGACTCAGGAAAAGCATCATTTATGGAGTTATGTCTGTCTTATTACCTTTTTGCCCGTATATATGTATAAGAACATGATAACTGAAAAAAGGAACGTCTTAGAAATGATTATTTGCTATGCGGTCTTCACGAACTTGTAAACCTATCAAATTTTGGAGAGAATCTATTCGGACGGAAAGATTGTCCACAATATGTATGTGAACAAAATAATCCAATAACGGAACGATCGTGACTGACGAAATTTAATATATGGTTTTTAAACCAAAATTGTAAATATGTGTGAAAATATGGACCAAATCTTTCAAGGCAAAGACTGTCTATCTGTCCGACCGCGTTCATGTGAACAGGAAATCTCAAAAATGAAGCGCGTTTGACGGAAGAAATTTAATATATGACCTTTATATCAAAATTGTAAAGTTGTATGAAATTTGTACAAAATCCTTCAAAATGAAGACTTTTTTTCGCATTTACATTTCCATATAAACAATGGCAAAAATGGATAATGTACAAGTTAGTTACTTCCAAGGCAACAACAACTAACATGTTCCCGCTGTATTTATTCTTCCATAGCGAAATAAGTTTCAGAACTTTTTGAATTAGCATTATACATAAATTTGAAGTTTGGAAAGTTTTTTCTACACCTGACTGAGTCCTATTATGCCTATGGCTCCAGCCACATACATCAGCTCTTCAAGAAAAAAGGTGAAAAACATATTCCTGCAGCGTTTTCTCGATTTACAATCGAGTTCCGTTCCGATTGACGGGATTTAAGTCGCAGTTCTTACTTGGAGACCGACAATTTTGATACTCTAACCGAAATGGTAATTTTTTGAACTGTTACAATTGATTTGCTTTCGTGGAATTAAAGACGTGTCATACGTCCCTTTTGTTGCACGGTAGCCATTTTGACACTGCGCAGATTTTGTGCGCATTAACGGTACATTAACTTCTGAAAAAAAAACCTTCTTGAGCTAGTGTCTCATTAAAAAAAAATACGAAGTTGCTACTTTATAGGGTTTCTTTTTATTGATTTTTGAAATGGATTCAATAATGTATAACCACCCTGTATTTTTAAACATTATTTTTATAAAACTGGTTTAAAAATTTCACTCAAAATAGAGAAATCCAATCTATGTACCTATAATTACTGTGCATAGTATGAAAAATACATAGTATGCACTCTATTGCACGTACAATAAACAAAAACCTGCAGCCTGAAATTACATTTTACTTTGAAATTTATTTTTGTAGTGGTAAGTCGAAGAGACGGAGTATTTATGAATCTTTTACATAAGTACATTGAACAATATCTATCCTTCTTTCTGGAGACTAATAATGACTCAAATTTTCATTTGTTTACCTTATCGGTATGAATTTCTGTAGATACTTATCCTATTTAATTGGTTCAGAAGATGATTTAAGTGACAGCTAAATGAAATATGAGGTTTTTAATGGAAATAGCAAAATCTAAGACCAAGATGGTTCTGACTTAAAGTTGTATTCTGCTTACAATCTGATAAAGAAAAGTATTTTAAATAAAGGTTTTTAAGTAAAGAGAAAATAAAAAGCTTATAGGTTATACAATGAAGAGTGAAAGTAACAGAAAAATGCGTAATAAAATGATTGAAACATGTTCTGGTTTGAGATTAGCTTAACTAACAATAAAAAAATAAAAGTGAATTGGTGATGAGTATTTAAAGTCCACTTACACCACTAGATGAGTAAAATGAGTCCATACTGAGCTGAACGTAACTATTTGATGGAACGATAATCTTCCAACATTTCGAATACCTATAATCAGATTTTTCATTTGAAATAGTTCCAGAAGCTGCAGCTAGACGGTTACAACTATCGCTTAAAGCAACATCTGTAAGAAAAAGAGATACATTTTATGAAACTGACATGCCAAAAAAATAATCTTTGAAGTTTGAACTTTTATATTGCCTCCGAAAAGTAACAACAATTTCAATAACATTACTTAGGCCCAACTATGGTCTGATGGCAGAGTAGCAAGTTAGACAACAGATTCCGTCAAAGATCTACTGTATATGAGGAATAAGTACATATACATATTTTTATACAATATACATATTTATTATATGATATTCATATTTATTATATAATATTCATATTTATTATATAATATACATATTTATTATATAACAGTCAAATGTCCTACAGTTATTGAGGTGTGGAAATCTGAAGAGGAGAAGGCCGGTTCAGGAACAATGCTTCTCATCTGACCTAGGCTCATAATGACGAGATCTGTTTCACAATAACCCTAGTGTTGTTTCAAAAAGGGAAGCCGATTTAATCCAACAGGTAAGTAACATTAATAAAGAAATATTACATTAAAATTGCATTATTTTACACTTTCGTATTTTATTAGATTGCATTTATTTTCTGCTGTCATTTTAACAATCTATATTTTAGGTTTCATCGCATCAAAATTATTATCTGTTCTATCTTATTTTCCCTTTGTATTATATGTTTATTTTATATATGTCATGTTATATACAATGGGGTCACAGAAAAATGTGAACACATTTGGATTTGCACATTTTTTCGAATAACTTCCGAAAAACTGCATGGAATTTCCTTGAACTTCGACCACGTAAAGAATAGGCTTGAACTCACAATTTACATTGAAGATTCGGACGAGAGCATTTAGAAGACCGACCAGAAATTGATGAAGACGAAAAGGGATTTCGGCTGACTTCACATCACAGAAAGCTGATAATGATTTGAAACCATTATCAATGGTCATATTTAATACGCACATTGCTTACATGCATTTTTGTAAAAATAGTACGTATATTCTGGAAGATTTAAATGTTTTCTTAAAAAATCCCAAATTTCCGCAGATGTATTTTGCTTATAACATGCAAAGTTTTCAACAAAATTTTGCGAAACTTACAGGATACTCGATAATGTGTTACAGAAGCATTGTGAGAGTAAGCAGAGAGTTGCAAATCATTATCAGATTTCTGTGAAGCGATATGAGCAAAAATCCTTTTTTATCTTCTCAATTTATGGTGAACCTCCTAAATGCCCTCTTCACCGAATCTTTAATGTAAATTGTGAGTTTAACCCTATTCTGTACATGGTCGAAGTTCAAGGAAAATTCATTCAGCCCTTCGTAAGTTATTCGAAAAAATGTGAAATCCGAAGGTGTTCACATTTTTCTGTCACCCCATTGTACGTCATATATGCATGCTACCTGTGTCTTTACATAGGTCTATTGCTGCTTTCACTTTTTTTTTTATTTTATGTGTGTTGATATGTTTTTTTTTGTTGCCCTTTTAACATTCTGTCATTCGGGAGGTATTGTATCACAATTATTATCTGTTGTGTTTTTATTGTATTTCTCATGTAATCTGTAAATTTTTAAGCTTCATTATTTTCTACAATTTGTTTTTCCCCCTATGTGACATGGATAATTTTTTTTTTGTTTTTCTACATTCTGTTTTCATGATTTTTTAATATTTACTTTTCGTGAAGCTTGAATTGCCTGTGCTGCGCTGTAAAGCTTGGATTCAGTGGCCAACCGATTTTATTTGCATATCCAACATTCACTTCACTTCCTTGTAGTATTTCTAATTTTCTCTCTTATTTGCATATTATTTGATTACATGAATGGTAGGATTCTAACTAGCGAGATTAAAATGAACTCAAAATTCACGCAATGCGATATTTCTGTAAAAAGCCTTCACAGCAAGTGTGCATTGTTTACCATTCAACGTTTCCAGTTCTGATAATCATGACCAAAACATAGTTACCCGAATATATGGTTATGCTTTATCATCCATATGACTCATCACCTGGTTTGTTCTTAATTCAAATAGCTTGATAATTCGAGGGTAGCAAATTCGTTCACTTTCATTGCGCGCCTTTTATTAATACATTCACTGCCACCAACGCGCTGGCGCGTCCAGAATCTAATTAGATGACCCCTTCTCTACCGTAGTTAAAAGATGGCAGAGAAGGGGTCATCCAATTAGAGAGATGGTTCGAATCTCAGGCGTGAATAGTGGCAGCGAATGTGTTAATTGCTAGCGTCTCTTTTCAAGGAAACTTCTAAAAATGCAACACAGACTCACAGGAATTATTTGTCAACATAAATTCAAAAAAGCAGCTTTAAGTATTGGTTTCTTCTGTATTCAAATAATGGCAGCACGTTTCAAGCGTTCGGTTGATAATATGGCCTTTTCATTTTAAATTCAGAGTCGAAAGTAGTTTTTTGCGATGTCAAGTAGAAAAGAATAAGTTTCTTAAATTATTTATCAGTTAATTTACTTGCACGCAACAAATATATCAGCAAATACACTTTTAAGAATATGGGGTTTCTTTTAAAATCTCACATAATTTTAGACTTTGATACATTTTTCAGCATTTCATATTATGTCTCTAAAAAAGGAGGCTAGGCTGAGGGGGTTCTAAGGCATAAACTGTTCAGGCAGGATTTTTTTATAGTAATTTTCCTTTACTTTCACGACATACAATATTAGTACACAAAATATTATTGAGAAAAATGCAATTTGAGCATTAATGGGTTAAAAAAGCATTCTTGTCTTAAATTTCTGTATGGAATGTTTGTTGATCATATTGGTATAATGTCTATAAAATTCATACCACTTCCACTCTCTCATTTTCTTTAACTAATTCAGAATAGGATCTATTATGATTGTTAAATGAAATATGAGATTACTAATGGAAAAAACAAAGACTAGGACTAAAGAAGGTCATACTTAAAATCATATTATTATTAGAATCAGTAAAAAATTTTGAAATAAAAAATATGACTGAAAAAGAAAATAACTCTCAAATGCAAAAGTGAAAGAAAAATTTCTGGGTTATGCATAAAGTACTTTATCAATTACAGAGAATTGTGAAATAAAATAATAAAAAGCGCTCTAACTTGAGATATCGTTAAACAAAAAATAAAAGTTTAAATGATTTAATAATAAAAATTTAATTTTATCTAAACATTTTAGATCAGAATATACATTGATATACATTTGAGAATAATCGAATCGTTTAATGCAGAAATTATATGAATCAATAATATCAAAATGCTGGGGCTTTAAGAAAACTGATTAATTTTTTTTTTTGAAGTCAATGACTAAATTTTTTTTTTACGATAGATTTTATAAACCTATAATGTGACTTTACTTGACTCTTGTCATTTCTTCATTCATTATGCAAATATCCCCCTTTAGAATGCGGAAACAGCATGAATACAACTTGACTCCAGTGGTTTCTGCGATCAACGATTCAATTCCACTTGCTTTCGTTTTATTTTATTACAATGTCAAAGTAGTTCAATCATTTTTTTACTTCTGAAAACTGGTAAAAAGAAAAGTAAATATTAACTCACGGAATTTGCAGATCAATAATAGGACAACAAAACCAAGGAGCTTCAAAACATCCATAACTGAAAATTCTTTAATGTGAACTCTTTAACGCGAGTTGTTTGGCTTAGTTTTCAAATGCGTCAGAGAGTTAGTTACCTTATGAGGCTCAACTACCAAACTGGGAGAGAATAGCTTGGCTTTTAAACTAAATCTTATCTTAAAGTGAGTATTTGGAATTTCTCATCGAACTTCTTATCGAAACTTACCACGCAGGATAGCTTTACTTTCAAATCAGGCGCCAAAAAATGTAGATAATGAATTTCACGTCTCGTTGATAATATTTTATGAGAAGTATGGTCCATTTTGCCTGAAGAAGTCCATATTGGTCAGGTTCCTATCTAGAGTTTGAAGAACTTTGGTACCAGACAGCTATAGGGGATGAAAACTGAGAATGTTGTCCATCTAGCTCGAATTCAGCAGAAGGTGATTGAGAGTGCGTGTTCGAATCCTGTAGATTATGGGGGAAAGGAGCGACGAATGATTGAAAGCTATTCCAATAAACTGGTCCAGTTCAGACCGATAATGTTGGGATCTTGCTTCAGAATTTATGATAGATGCCGAATCGCCCCATGTCCAACAGGCTCAGTATCGGAACACCATTCAAATGCTATGCGGCTACGCCCAGAACCGTTGCAATGGACGGATTGTATCCAAAATTCAATGCATATCTACAATTTTGGAATAAAGACTGAAGTGGAATACTGCTATAGACAGAACCTACGCTTTTTTTCCTGAATGATCGAGGACACAAGGAGACACACGATGTCTAACTAAGCATTTTTTTTAATACCAAAGAGAGACCGGTCAATCCAAAAGGTTTTAGGGCATAATGTGGCTCTCCGGGGAACAGCATTTATTAATCTTTCAAACGAAATTTACATAAGATACAGAAAATACAGGAAATCAAAAGCAAATCATATAAGTTTAGATGCAAGAAACACATGCTGATCTCAATACAATAAAATCCAAATAGACAAAAACAATACACAAGACGAACACGAAGAGAAAAAAAAATTACAAACAAAGAAAATGAAAAGATTTACAGCCAACTTCCATCAACAATCCCCAGAGCTCAGAACATAATTAAAAACATTCCTGGAGACTTCACAGCACAACTGGATTCTGAGCAGTGAACATTTATTATTTAAAACATTTTTAAACCAGATGTTTTTTAACAACAAGGTTCAGTTAGATGATATTTCAATGTAAAAGCACAATCAAAAACGTAGTGATTGGCATTTTCCCACAAATTTCCCACAAATGCATGGTGAGTTATTAGCTTACTTAAATCGATGAAGATAAGATACGAAAGGGTCATGTCCTGATACAAAATATGTTAAAAATTTATTAAAGGTCAGAACCTCGTGGTCCGCTGAAGGCAAAAACTCAATAACTCTTCGACCAGTTTCAGAATCAGTCCAGAATTTACTCCAATTTAAAATAAGATCTTCTTTAAATTTCCTTTTCACGTACGAATATGGAGCAGGGATAATTAGTTCTTCACCCATTACGATAACTGAACAATTTGAAAAAAAAAGTATTTAAACTTCAAAAATAAATATCTTTAACAATAGTTAACATCAGCTAATAGCCAGCGATGAACATCGTCTGAGAAAAGGAAGGTTCTTCCAGCAGAGGTCGCGGTGTGAGGGGCCGAGTGTAAAAGCGAGAACACTTGAATGAGCGCTTTAACATCTTTTATGTAGGAAAATAGAACCAATGCATTTGCATTGTTCAAATTTTCGACCATGTACACTAACGGGAAAACTTTCTCTGTCTGTCTATTTGTGTGCATGTGAATGCGATGTTCTAAGAACGCAAAATTCTACATTCCGTGTAAGTACAACGAGAAAGTTGTGAGAGGGAGGGGTGCACTTCTTCGGTTTTTTTCTAGAATGAATCAATATATATAAATATAATAAAAATAATATAATAATTTTTCTTCTTTTTTAGGTTTCTAAATTGGTTTTTAAATTTTTACTTGCTTTCACTTCATGTCCATCCAAACTGATTACAAAGAATCATGATGATTCTAGATACGGGGACATGAAGTGGTGTTATAGACCACTTTTTTCAGTGTATATATATATGTTCGGGGTTTTCTTCTTTATTTCTTTCTTCTTCTTCTTAATTCACGCCCAGGCCACTTTACTCACTGGGACCAAATTTGACCCATCGATGGATTAGTACAAGTAGGGGGATAACGTCGTAAAAATTGTAAAAAAAAATTCTAGTTAGATTTTTATTTATTTAATTTAAGTGGTAAATAAGGCGTTTTTGCACTTTTTTGCGGATTTTCTTTTTTCTTCATTATTATTCAGATACACGCGAGAAGAAAATTTATCCTTCCCATATTTTGATTTATTAGTTCTTGCATTTACTCTCTCTTTTATTTTGATGATTTATTTGAAAGTTCTATTAGTCATTGTACGGCATATTGTTTAAAACAAATGTTCTTTTTTTTCAAATTTCTTGCATTTTCATTCAAACCATACTGTTATAAGGTAATGAAAAGGCTAGATTTTAACGTTTTAATTCAACAAGAAAGGAGTCAACGAAGATTTATGTTTTTTGGGGGAAATTAATGACAATATTTGTAGAAAAAGAAACGGAGAGGGGCATATGAAATAATGTGTATTCCGAGCAAAGCCGGGCTATCAGCTAATAATGTATAAAGTGACCAAATGACTCATATTACTCAGGACAGTAGCAATAATTTACTAATGATCCCGTATTTCAATAAAATGATCCAGATTTTCCAGTTTTTCCCTGAGATTGAATCACTTACAGAAAAAAATGACGGGAGGCTGTTTTTTTTCAAACAACCGCTGATGTTAAAGGCGTAGGACTACTTTACTGTCGTGACTCTTTCGTTTCTCGAAGCTTCTCGGATACTCTTTTGTTTTTCTAAATTACTCGCTGTACTCTTGTTTCTCGAAGTTACTCGTGATTCTCTTTTGTTTATGATGTTACTCTCAATTCTCTTTTGTTTCTCGAAGTTACTCTCAATTCTCTTTTGTTTCTCTGAAATACTAATGTATGGAAAATTGGAGAAATAAAATGAAACTAAGGTTAGAATGAAAATTGTTTTATTTCTTAATTCTTTTGTTTTGAATTCTTCAATCGTGCGTGGATATGTTACAATTCTGCGTAGGATCGGTCGATGATATGAAAAGTAACATACATAATTTAATAATGTAATTCTTTTCTTAACTTCTCTATATCTCGTTTGGCATCTCGTTGGCGTTTCCTTCTTTGTAAATTTACATTTGAAGCCATTATTACATTAAATTTGTCGAAACAAAATTTTCAACTCAATCACGAAATCTCGCTCGCGAAAACGTGGCAAGCGAAAGCGTCAGCCAATTGTGCGCGCACCTCATGCATTTCAAGTCACCAATTCATGCGTATTTTTGTCCAACTTTGCGACTCAGAAGTAGCTGAACTACAATTCCGATTTTCAATTTTTTTTTTTTTTTTGTAACTTCTGTTGTTACCCTTTATCTCTAAAATAAGTCATTAGTTATGTTTTTAACATATGTTGTTACCGAGGATTTCCCATACAACGTTTTTTGTGGCGTTTTGGCGTGTGAATCAAATTCCTTCCTGAGACCCCAATGGGAGGAACCTAGTCCTACGTTAAAAAAATCAAAACAGGCCTCTTAGACATAAAAATTTAGAATCTGTGCATTTTTTTTAAACTTGTACTGTACGTTAAGCATGATTACCCCAGTACAATGCATAATGGCAGTTCGGTAATGACCTTCCTTTAAAAAATGATCCGCTTCTGTTATACATAAACGTGTACTGCCATGTTATATCCGAAATTAGCCACACCTTTATACATTTTATTTTATGCACTTAACTTGAATTATTTTTAAAGATAAAATTTTGTAACCGACTTAATACTCACGTCCCGATTCGCTAGTTTTGAAATTTTTTAAACTTATATGTTCTCGATGATAATACATATTTTAATGCTGTCAGAACTTAGTAATCAGTTGATCGATTCATTTAGTTAAATTTTTATCCCATACTCGCGGCGCCATTTAGTAGCGAATTTAAAAAAATTAATTTCAAAATTCCATAATATTTTTAGTAATGAATAATAAATTAAAGAATAAAAAGTTGAAAATAATTGAACTAAAAATTCCACTTTTTAGTACAGTAATAAAAAAGTATTTTTTAATGTTTATGAAATTTATTTAAATTATTAGAAACGTTATTTTATATTAGTTTCGGATTAACATTTCTTTGTTATCTCTCCCGAAAATCTAAGGCTTCCAGGACTGAAATTCAGAAAATGTGGTCAGTTTCCTATAACAAATTGGTGATATGACGTCTTCAGTGATTCTGTCGGCATCATACGTGATAGCGTCGTCGGGTATTTGATTGCCACTATTTGCAAATCACGCTTCTGGAAGTACTGTTTCCTCATATAGTTGACTGGAGATTGTATCAGCAATTGCAAGCAGATAAAATTTCTTGTGTGCATTTTAAACATTCTATCTCTTATCCATACATACTATGGAAACGGGTTTATGCTACTGATGTGCTGTCAGAAAGCTTCCTTGCAGCAATAATGCTAAAAAAATTAGAAAGTGCATAAATTGTTTTATGGAGAAAAAAATTCATAAAAAGCTGATAACTTCAAATGATAAACATCCTGTGAACTATTAACAAAAATGAGCACTTTTTTGTGTGTAAATGTAATAAAATGGGTTAGCAGAAACGACATTTTATACTTACGAAAAGTAGATGACCGAAGCTTCAGTTGTTTCTTTTTAACCCTACACTGCGCCATAATTTACATTCTTGTATTATTTAATCATTGATCAATTGAATAATTTACTTATTTTAACAAAGACATCTAAATTAAGGAAAATTTCAAAATGAGGATTTAATATAATAAAATTATCGTGTATTCCATGTGGTAGTTCAAATTTTTCAGTTTTATCTTTTCTCTTATAATAAATGTATTATTTAGGAATAACTGGATCGTGGTTCATTAGTCGTTTGTATGAAAATTGATTTAAAAAATTACTCTCAAAAAATTCAACTCAAATTTCGAAATATAACTTTTTTCATTTGAAAAGGGACCATGTTAGGAGAAACAAAGGAAAATCTTATATGATCATTTTGTACATGATTCATCAATAGTTTTTTTTTTTTGACATTTTGCTTTTAAATCTTTATTTTAAGACATTGATATCTTGAGGTCATGGCCTTTCGGTTAGTCTTCTTAGATTCTCCAGTCTGAAGACCAAATGATGTTTGACTTGGGAGGCAGAAAATAGTACTGAAATTATGCTTGGTGCTGCTTGTTTTACATTTGTTTCGCTGATATTAGTGACCAAAATATGTAAGTAAGCATAAAAATATTCATTTTTCTTTGAAACGCTTGATCTAAATTGTTGAATCATGTAAAAATAAAAACTAGTACATGATACAAAACATTTCAATCTAGTTTGAATTAAATTACGAGAATTGTTTCCCTGTTTTCATTGTTATTTCATCCTTTCATCATATCTTCTTTATATGTGAATTTATGTTTTGCTATTTATTTCTGGCTACACAAAAAAAATCAGTTTTCAGTATTGTTACTTATTTCGTTCCTCTTTAATTCTACATATTTTATTATACTTCACAGAAATGTTCAAACATATTTCATAATTAAACAACAGAAAACTTTTATGGTTGTTTCTCATGTCTAAATAAGCAAACAGAAAATATAGACCTAGTTTTTAAAATGTCATTTTCAATTGATTTTTAGACTATTTGTCGAATATTTTCTTGTTAGAACTGTCAAAATATTTTCTACATATCTTTTTCTTTTTGTTAAAAATTCATACCAAATATAGCATATCTTATAACCAGCTTCTTAAAAAATGTTCAAAACTGATAATATCGTCAGGTGTAGGATATTAAGTATAACTATTTGTTCTGTGAGTGTAAATATAGTCTTAATTTCATTCAAGTTAGCCTTGATTTACGTAGTATTCTGTAAATTTTATTGACGCCGTAATTAATTTTGTACAAGACATAGTTGTACTTTTAACTCCAAAATTTATTCATTAGTATAACACAAAGTAATGGGACCAATTAATACTACAGAATACGCATCAAACGGGCCTCGTAAGTTCAATTTTGAAAACCACTGCTTATCGTGCAGAAGAAAAAAGGACGTGACGTCCTAGCGCAATGCAAGATGGCATGTAGATAATGTTGCATGATATGCGTATTTGCATATCATATGATATATCATATGACAGTGGCAGCAAGAGAATTTTCTACAATTTAGGAATGCAATCTCTGTGCGTGAAAAAAAATTAAAAATATATCCGATGTGAATTAAAAATCATATGCATAAATCATCTTCAATAATTTTCCAGCTGCATTCCACATCACAGGCCTTGTTTTCAAGCAATTTAATTGTGATTCAAATTTTTCGTATCCAATACTAAATCTTCCTGAAGTCACACATGGATATACTGATAATAATTCACTCTATCCACATGCTTAGGGTGAATTATTATCAGTTATTCTCCTACATTAAAACAAAAGGGTGCAGAAGTGATTCAAAGATGATCAATCAGAAATGAACCAGATGGGTTAGGCGAGCCAGAAAATGTTGAAATTATTTTTTAAATAGACTAAGTCAGAGATAGGACAGTAACGTAGCTAGAGGGGGCGGTCCCTCCCGGGCGACAATTCGAAAGGGACGACAAAATCTGACATATAGGAAAACAAGTTTATAAACAAAAAGAGCAGCGGCACTAGCTCAATCATTGTGTATATAAAAAAGAATGCAATTAATCCGTATTTTCTGCTTTTTGTCTGTAAATTGCAGATATGTGAAGGAAACGCTGATGGTGGACGCTCGATTTCACAATCTAGGGTAGACCGGGGTTAGTTGGCGATATGGGCACGTTGGGCCAGACGCGATATTTTAAATACTTTTCGGTATTTAACGCTGCCATTCTAGACAAGTGTGCATTATATCGCCTTCCTTCTTCCACATCTGCGTCATTGAAGAAGTAGCGTTCATTAAAGAACTAGCCAGAATTTTCTATTTTTTACTAAGCTGATTAAATTTCCTCACTTATGAATAATCGGTTTTTCTTTGCTTATAAATTATAATTTCCATTTTTACAAATAATATTCAGAAAGGTAATTCTTATTGTTACTTTAGGGCTTGGTTGCTTATCGAAATGCTTTCAGAATAAATAACTATACTCATGAGAAACAAAAATGGCGATATGGGGCACGTTGGCCCGCGCTACTACACAGGTTTATCAGGATGTGTGTTTTATAAATATCTCTGAATATGTGGTATGGAATTGTACCAGATTTATTATGCAAGACTACTTTTTATGAAAAACCATGCGGACTCAATTTTGATTATAATTACACAATACTATTTGACGATGACCATAAAAGCTGTATCTCAGTTTCTATTGAATAGAAATGCACAAAATTTGTATATAATACGCATAATGTGGTTAATAACACAACTACTTACTTAAATTAATAAAGTATAATAATATTTAAGAATGTTTTGTGATAGTCAATTCATGCTTGTAGTTGCTCAACTTACCTCGCACTAGGGACAGGTTGGGCCAAGCGACTTAGTGTCAGTTTGAGGTTTTAAATTAATACTGATAGTTAATATATTCAAATTTTACTATGGATAATTATTTTTGAAGGTTCACTAATAGTGTCAGCTTAAAAAAATTTAAAAAATTTTTGAATTCCCTTTTTTAAAAATTTCTTAGAAGGAAAAACGGCCCAACTAGCCCCGGTCTACCCTATATGCAGAAATCTAGGGCTACAAACGACGGATTTCTAATGAAATGTTTTTCCTAGATTTTTTTTGTTGAAATTTATGTGCCATATTTATCTCGTAAACGAAGAGCGGTATTTTAATGTTTCTCAGTAGCGTAACTGTCACTTCGCCCTGGGCGGCAGCAGTTACAGCTACGCTACTGAGAAAGGCAAATCGTATTAATTCACAGGACATTCTCGCATGTTAGCAATTTTTATGCGGGAGTTGGAGTTAACACCTTTGTTAGGGAGGGTGTATACGAGAAAGTCTAGGGAAGACTGGTTTGTGAACACTTCTGGTAAAAAAATTGACCGGTTATAAGGTTAATAAAAATTTATTGTCTAGAATGTCATCAAACTTAATAAAGTATTTTCAAAGTAAAGATAGTATATTTCCTAGAATTCTAGTCTTCTAAATGCATCTACTAGATGCACATGAGAGCTGACAAAGCTCCTTATTTTCCTTTTCATAGAGCATTATTTTATTCAAATTCGGTTTCAGCACTGTTAATTAAATACAGAACAATAAGTATAAATACAGACATCTCCCTTTTCCCGGGCTCTTTGATTTAGACCAGTCGATTGTATGCCGTGGAGATTTAGCGAAAATGTTATTGATTGGAGTCAACGACCTCGCTGTTTCTTTAACATACATGTGGATTCTTATGAGCCATGTGGAAGCTTAACAAGTAGTAAATTTCCATTAATCCTTCAGCCACACGCACCCATTTTTGGAACGTTAGCACACGGGCGGGGTCATTTTGACCCCGAATTGTTAGACACTTACTCTTTATTTTATTAGCTATTTGTACAACAAGTAAAATATGATCAAAGTATAAGAACATTTTTTCGTAAAAATAACTTGTAATCAAGACACAAATGCGATTTTTAATAAGAAAAAGGAAAGTTGAACTTATATCCTTTTCTTCCCCTCCTTTTCTGTATTCTTTTCTTCTCCGCTGTGCACGTTCGTACGCTTCCAAGCACGGGTCAATTTGACGCTAACGCCCCCAGTAAAAAGTAGGAAATCCCGTTTCACCTGTTTTGGCCTTCTTATCCTCTTCTTCTAAATCCCCTATGAAGGTACAGGAAATAACAGGGGCAAGTGCTTAGAAATTCCTAGAATTTGTTAACAAAAGAGAAAGGGTGGGGTCAAAAAGACCCCATGCGTGCGGTGACGGGTTAAGTGACTGTAATAAGTTAATATGGATGATTTAAACATTTTATATTGCCATTAGAATTTTATTTCCACCATTGTGAAAATTTCTACAGATAAATTTTTAACGAAACTTTAGAAATGGCGTATTAGAGATTTTAATTGACAATAAAGTAATTCTTATACGACTTAATAAGATATGTCCGCGACGACAGACCCGTGCCAAACATATTTTGAGTATCCTTTGCTTACTTACTTCAGAAAAAAATGGTATTACCGTTCGATACTGGTAGATCTGCGAATAGCAGACCTGGCGTCCAACTTGCCATTTAGACTGTGGTGTCGTCGTTAATCAAAACATTTCCAGTCGCCACTGTATGATGAGTGCTCTGTATTCAAATAGCTGCATTAATTTATTATATCTTGGAGTTTAGCTTTAATTGTCTACTTCATAAGCTACACTGTAAAAAATATCCATTTTTTTCCCCGGACTTTTTCCGTATATTTGACGGTTTAAAACTGTTTTGTTGACAAAACGGTTTTTCACCGTTTTTCGCTCCAGCCATAAACGGTTTAAAACCGTCAGTTTAAATTCTATTTTTCGTCATACGGTATTGCTTCCCGTACGATAACTTTCCCTTTTCTTAAATGTAATTTTATTGCATTCATTTCATGTTTTTAATAGGGTTCCATCTCCGTAACCTTAGTTTGGTTTGGTTTGGTGGAGTTTACTGGCGCAAAAACCATTTTTGATTATGCTGCGCCAAACATATGGTCGAGGATAAAATCTTAGTTTAGGAGTTTAGTTAAAAGGAGTGTCATTCGGTATGAAGTGTCAAGATATGAAGTCTATAAAAGCTTGCAACGAGTTAAGAATGACCTAAAAACAAGGTAAAATTTTTATATCAAAGAGTAAAAACCAATCATTCTTAAAAAAGTGAAAAGTTGTGGATGAGGATCTTTGTGAAGGATGTCTTTAAGAGTGATAGAGGATGAGTGGAAACAGCGGATGCGTTGATGATTAAATTGTCGACATTCAATAAGAATGTGCAGAACAGTCATTTGGCATTGGCATGCTGTACAAAGAGGTGCGGGTTCCCCCAATAACAGATGCCTATGCGTGAATCGAGTGTGTCCTATTCTTAATCTGGTAAGAATTGTGTCGAGCTTTCTGATAGGTAAACTAGGCCAACAATCGATTAGACGTTTGATTGATTGAAGTTTATTTGTGTTTTTAAGATCCCATTGAGCTTGCCATTTTGAGTGGAGGATGGATTTAACATATTTTTTGACATCGTTGACAGGGACAGGAGAGTTTAAACTGTTGGTGGCAGACCTTGCAAGATTGTCAGCAAATTCATTGCCAGATATACCGACGTGTGAGGGAATCCAGCAGAAGAGAATAGTGAAACCTTGAGTAGTAAGACGATCGTGCAATTCAAGAATGTTGAATGTCAATGGGTGACTGAACCAATTGAGTGAAGTCATGGATTCTAGGGTACTTAATGAATCTGAATAAATGATGAAATTATCAGGTGGACCACTAGAAATTTCAGATAACGCATGTAGAATGGCAGTGATTTCTGCTGTAAAAATGGAGCTCGATGAGTGAATTTGAAATGAGAAAGTAGAATTAATAAAAACACAAGCGAATGAAGTGGAAAGAGAGCTTTTTGAGCCATCTGTAAAAATAGGAATAAAATTATGGTAGACATCTCGGTGATCTGCAAAGAGTTGCTGGTAAACTTCAGGGGCCGTATTAGCTTTGTCAAAGGTCTTAAAAGGATTTAAAAAATTTAAACCATGCGATTTCCATGGAGTGAGATGATGCTTTAAATTGGGCACAACTTTCAAATCCTCCAGATTTAGATTATTAAGTAATTCTGCTGCTCTAGTAAAAAATGAAGGGATGACTGATGGTCTGGCTCTTTGCAAGCGGAGAATAAATTGACTTTCTTTATAGTTAAAAAACGGATGTCCGGGAAGTGATAAAATTTTAAAATAGTAATGAAGAGTCAGAATTCTGCGTCTGTGGTCAAGAGAAGGCTCGCAACACTCAACATACAGACTTTCAACTGGTGATGTGCGAAAAGCTCCACTGCAAAGTCGGAGGGCAGAGTGATGAATGGGGTCCAACCGTTTTAACACACTCTGTCGTGCAGAGCCGTATATCACACAACCATAATCAATCTTTGAAAGTATGCTTGCTCTATAAACACGTAGCAAAGATGGTCTTGAAGCTCCCCAAGATGTATTTGAAATGACTTTGAGAATATTCAGAGTTTTGTCAAGTTTTTTGCGTAGTTTCATTACATGGGGCTTGAAAGTGAGTTTTTTATCGAAAGTAACTCCCAAAAACTTAATTTCGTTCACAACATTGATAAGTTGACCTTCAAGCAAAATCTCTGGTTCTGGATGGAGCCGACGTTTGCGACAAAAGTGTATACAAGATGTCTTGTCTGTAGAAAAAGTGAACCCATTAAAAGTTGACCATTCCGTAACCTTAAAACACGTGTTGTGGCAATAGTTGATTTTTACACCACTAGGTGGCGCCACTAGAGCTATAGCAACTTTAAAACTCAAATAGATTATTTTTTCTTTATTTTATGAGCTCTCCGGTGGTCTAGTGGTTAGAGCGACTGCCTTTTATTTCTATGAACGCGGTTTTGATCCCCGGCTCGGAGGAGTTAGAAGCTTTGTCACCATCTTGCATCGAAATCGTCCAAGTAAGTTCAATTAAAAATTAAACTAATTGAAATTAATAATTAAGCCTTGATTAATTAATATTCCTAATTGATAATAGACATCAGCACATTTCAACTCAACTCGAACAGAAGGAGAAAAATAACTCAACTCAGTCGATGACGTCACTTACTTCGATGACTTAATTTTTACGGAGAAAACTTGATTTCATTCGGTAAAAAACCGTTGTGACTACGGATTTACTTCGTAACTTTTACGGGAAAAACTTGTTCCTGTATGGTAAAAAACCGTTTTGCCTACGGATTTACTTCGTAACTTTTACGGTTTTGCACAACCAACCCAGCTGCCAGTTTAAAACCGTAAATTTTACGGGATTTTTTTTACAGTGTACTGTGCAATCCCAAAACATAATCGAACTATTAAAATACCTAACAGTTCCTTGCATATTTTATTTGAGCTTTGCATTTACTTTTCTCCTAAATTTTGACGTCTATCTGAAATGAAGATGGTGACTTTACTCTCATCGAAAAACATCGCCGAATTCTAAAACTGCGGCTATTTGGAAAGCCGAGTCTTTTCTTCTAAATTTGCTTACGAAAAGTGTTGCGTATTTCGACTATGGCAGCTGATCTTTCATGACACATGACGAATTGTCTCAAGATTGAATGATTTCTAAAATTTGTTTCTCCCTGAGTTGCTAATTTTAGTAGGCTATTCTTTTAATTCTCGTACAGGGCCGCCGTGGTCTGGTGGAAAGGTGTCCACCCCGGGGATGGAGGACCCCAGGTTCGAAACCAGATCCCGCCGTGTAAGCGCCTAGTGCAAGTTAAATCTGCCAGGGCCAAATGCCCTCCCGCCGACGTGGCGCGGAAGCCCAGAGAGGGGGTGCCAGACCAGGCCCCGTCCCCGCCCCCCCCGATTACGGGACACCCCGCCCCCGGTCCCGGAGACGAGTCCATTGTCAGGATAGTGAAATCCCCGTCACCTGACTGCAGTTCAAAATTACGAGGTCAGTCCCAAAATAAACCTCGTGTGGCTTCAAAACGGGACGTAAATATAACTAAACTAATTTTCGTACAACAATCCGATTTTCTTCATTCGTGAGTACGGATGGTTGCCCTGTTCTCGGCTTGGTTCGAATATTCCACTCGAACTAGACCTTTTCTATTATTTTTTTTTTTTGCACTTTTTCTGGTTTTAACAATTTACCGTTGAAATTTATTCTTCGTATGTAATTTCATCACTAAATCCTTCAGGTCCTTTGTTAGTCCTTTTCCATGCGATGCCTTTGGAAATTTAAGATAAAACTTTCAAAACTAACTTAAAAATACAATAAAAACGCAAAAGTTTTCGAACTTAATCTTTTCAAAGCCTCTGAGTGATTACATACTTTACTGAAGCGTTAAATTTCACTGGTGGACAAGAGAAAGTAAGTTAAAATTTTTAAAAATAAATAAGGACGATGTTAATTGCTCATTATTTTTACGATATAATCAAAGAAATAAATGATTCCCCAGAACAATTTTACGTTAAATTAAATTGAAAAACTTAAAATTTAGAGTATCGGGTAAATACGTATTATTGTGTTTAAGTACGTATTTACCATATGTATATACGTATATATCTTGATTTCAGCGTTTAAATATTAACATTTATGATCGATAATTAAAGAAATAATATGATTTTATAGAACCTGTTCTTTTACTGTTTTATTAACATGTAATTTGGTTTCCTGCTTTTGAAAGATAAGAATTTTGATATTTGCATTTTATTTCATTTACGTCAATAACTATTGTTTAACCAGCTCACTGCATAAACCCTGCATCATATGTGCATTGAATTATTGCATATTTAAACTTATGAATTAAAATTAAGTTATTCATAGATATAAGCAAGATTCATTCACAGTCAATTCATGTCTCTTTAGTTGAATCAAAATTGAAACAAATTCCCTTGGCATAAAGTGTCATCTCATTAGGTAGGAAGGAAATATAATCAGTAAAGTTGTTGAATTAAGTGCTCTTATCTTTGAACTATTAACTAACTATAATAATCTATATATATAAAACGCTAAGGTGGAAAAGGACGTGGCGGAAAAAGGGGATTAATTTCTCTTTTGTCGATGGCAACGTCTGTTACCAAACAAAACCGGAACCCTCCGCCATATTAGGCATAACTTCATAGAAATAGTCTGTTACTATATTCGTTGTGGTGTAAAATAACTTTTTCTCGCAAAAAAAATTAGTTTAAGTCTCACAATATTTCTTACAATATAATGAAACTTTGGATGAAATGATTCAAAAGAGATTAGTTAGAAATGAAGGAGATGGCTTATGAGAGCCAGAGAACGTTCAAGTCAAAGTCAAGATAGTTTAAGTCAACGACTTGTGTTTATCTAAAAAAAGTTTGAATCAAAAACTTGCAAATAAATTTTATCAAACCTTTCCCTCAACCTAAAATTCAGTAATCTTTAAAATTATGTTCTACATTTTAGTATTTAATTTAGAATTCATTATTATAAATATAAATTTTTTTAACAATTTCTTCTTAAATTCATAAGGAGATGGCGCCACTGGCTTAACAGAATGATCTGTAAATATAACATTTTATCCGTTACTACTTGTACCTGCAGTTAACGTTTCATCTGCCCGTGCAGTACCTGCAAATAACGTTCCATTCTATCGCACAGTGCCTCAAATAACGCTTTATTCGCATCATCGAACGCATCGTACCTGCAAATAAGGTAGGCTAAGGTTCAGGCCCAAAACTTTTTTATTCTTTCTTGATTAAGGTAAGAACTTATGTGAATAAGGTGTGTGCCATCAGTGGCGTTACACCGGAAGAAGCTCATTAAATCAAATTTTGAAGGAGGTCCCCGACGTTGGTCAAGGTGCTCATCTTTGAAATAACAGTGCTGCGAGCGTAGCTGTCTAAAACTGCAAAAAGCCGAAAATATGCCAAAATAAGGAAGGGTGATGCAGTGGTCTGAGTGACATTAGCCGCACAACCTCCACCGATAGAAAGACCTGAAAAGACTCATCTCCGCTGTCGAGCGTCGATTACACCGGCATGACCTGACTTTATTGATTTAAGAGAAAATAAAAAAAAATGTTACAATGTGTTACAGAGCCTAGCCCTTACAGTGGGCTTTGGGGCTTTTGCATAGAATAAGATCTTGTACATGAGGCAGGAAGTTGATAAAAGCACGTAGATGAGAATATACAGTAAAAAACAAGAAATGAATTGTTGGCTTCTCGATTGACATTCATAAGACTTCTTTTAAAACAAAGCAACATTTATTAAGCACAACCATTCGAAACTGCGTACAACGTAACTTCGTTCAAACGTACCGTACTCATCACTTCTTGAAATCATCTCTCTCTCTAGACTATTTCTAAAAATCAAATTCAAAGTAGCACACATCTTACTGTTGCCACTTATCTGATGTCATGCACTGTTATACAATAAAGTATGTTGCAGTCATGCTTTTGTCAGGCATAATATTAAATACGCTTACATTCGACCATCCTGACTTTTCAATTGACCTCAATTGAACCACATTTTGTTCACATTCAATAACATCATTACAAAAACAAAAATATACATTCGTAAAAGATAAAATAAAGTGAAATATAACATTTAAAAAGTTATATCTGTCCGGCATAAAATCTCCATAACGCAGTGGTTTTCGTACAGTTCGTTTGGATCTTTGCATCTCAGGTTCTTTATGAGAATTCGTACTAGAGTCGTCATCATCTTCATTCCAGCTTCTCCAGACCTTTAACTGACTGACATGAACTATTGTAGCATAAGGACGGCTATTTCTAGGTTCTAGTTGTGAGATTCTATATGTGTCACTAGGGCGTACTTGTGTTACAACCATGGGTCCTCAGTAACGTGGTTGCGTCTTTGTTGATTTGCCTGTCGTATTAGGTTTTCTTCTAACTGCCACAATATCTCCTTTACGAAGCGATACCTTACCTGACTTGTTTTTGTCGTAATATGAATTCGTTTTCACTAAAGAATCGGTGATGCTTTTCAAGTTGTCAACATTCTTATTCCTTTCCTGGATTCAAGCTTCCTGGAAGAAGCAACGATTGTCGCTCTTCCTTAAAGTTCTTAATATCTCCTTGTAGAAGTCGCAGTTCATGCTTTACCATTTTAAGATCATCCGCTAAATTGCCCATCATCTTCTGCTGGGAAGTGTCTTTAATCTGCAAACTTTCACTCTCTGACTGAGCTGTTTCAAGACGTTCAAGGCAGACTGGATTTACTTTTTCATCAATCGGAAAGTTTCTAAATAGTTCATCTTCCCGCTATCCAATGTGGACTCTTTCTCCTATTTTTGTATAAGCAATATGAGGAAGATCAAGCCATGTCCGTCCGATGATAAGATCAACTGACTGCGCATCGTCAGGAACAACGTATATGCTTATGTTTTCGGCCTTTACATTATCAACTTCAATATCGGCTTTAATTCTTCCAATAGACGTTAATGCAGGCATCTTTTGATTTCCAAAACCGTATATTTTATTGACAGCACATTCAAATTTCAGTTTAAGTTTCTAAGCAACTGAAATCTTTAAGAGACAACACGAACTTACTGTATCAATTAAAGCTTGGACGTTATCACAATTATTAATTTTCACTTTCTTCAAAAATGAATTACTCTCGTCTGAATTATCGCCAACTAGTCTAACAGATAAGCTTTCTTCACTTGCATGATTCGTTTCCTTGGCGACACAGTTTATAATTTTGAGGCCTGTTTCATTACCTTCTCTGCATGTTAAAACTGATTTTGGCAGCGAACAGTTCCTTGCAATGTGTCCGAAATTAGAACAGTGAAAGTATTTTGGTTCACCTCTTTCGTTATGTGTAATACCGTACAGCTTTTTCTTTTCGTTGGTTGTAAAAGCTGAATCATCTTTAAAGGAGTTCTGCTTGTCGTAATGCCATTCCTTTCGCGGTTGTTTACTCCTGAAAGTTGACCTCAAAGTATCATAATCGTCCAGTTTTTCAACTAAATCATCTGGCGAATTCAGCTTAGCTATAAAGTGATCTTTTACTTCTTGAGACACTTTACGTTTTATCTGATCTGTTATAATAAGATCGCTCAATTTTTCAAAACTATCTGCTTTAACTCCACTCACCCATTCATTAAAAAAACTTCTCAATTCATAGGCAAAGTTCTTCCAGGTGCTTCCTAAATTCTTATTATGCATAAAAAACTTTTGGCGAAATTTTTCTGGCGTTAACTTATACCGTTTCAACAATATCTTTTTAACTTCGCCATAATCGTTTGCAATCTCATCTGGTTCTCTGGCGATTAACTGCGCAACGTCATATAGCAATAAGCCAAGCAAATGAGTTACCCAAGTTTTTTCTAATATTTCAGCTTGTTTGACCAGACGTTCAAACATAATTAAATATAATAATATATCGTTTTCATCGGAATTAAATTTTTGCATCAAATGATGAATTTCTAACTTTGGCTTAATTTGCGTACTGTTTACATTTTTATTGGCGACGGAATTTGAATTTAAAGACCTACCTTCTGCTCCAAGGCGTATTTTTTGCAGTTCAAATTCCATTTCATCCTTTCTCTTTCGTTCTTCGTATTCCTCCTTCCGCTTCCGTTCTTCATATTCTAGTTTTCTTAGTTCAATTTCTTCTTGGCGTCTTCTTTCAGCAATTTCTTGTTCCTCCTTCCGCTTCCGTTCAGCCATTTCTTCTAACCTTTTCTGTTCAGCAATTTGGATTTCGTCTTGACGTCTTCGTTCAGCAATTTCTTCTTTTCTAATTTCATTTTCTTCTCTTTCCTTCCTTTCATTGATGATCGTATTCATCCATTCCTTGGCGCTTTCTTCATCGAACTCTTTGCTCGCCAAAATAATCTTTTTTTAAATCCTTCAATTTATGACTGTCATTGACCGTTTCTCCAAGTTCTTCAGCCAATATCTTCAAATCGCACTTCCTTGCTCCAGCGACGATAGACATTTTCGTAGTTTACTATACTTTTATTTACAAATAAAGACAAAAAATTTCGTAACGTACTTTAAATTTCAGACTCCTTCCGTCTTACTTAACTGTCGATGAGAATTTCAGTCACAGGTTTCTTATTAATCCCACTTCTGATTTCTGTTGGCTTCTCGATTGACATTCATAAGACTTCTTTTAAAACAAAACAACATTTATTAAGCACAACCATTACACTTCGTAACTGCGTACAACGTAACTTTGTTCAAACGTACCGTACTCATCACTTCTTGAAATCGTCTCTCTCTCTAGACTATTTCTAAAAATCAAATTCAAAGTAGCACACATCTTACTGTTGCCACTTATCTGATGTCATGCACTGTTATACAATAAATATGTTGCAGTCATGCTTTTGTCAGGCATAATATTTAATACGCTTACAGAATGAAAAGCATTAATAAAAACAGATCAGGAAACATGTACAAATGCCGTGAGCTATCTGGCTTGATACATTGCAGACTGAGCTGTGGGGAGAGATGATATAAAGTGCAGAACATTTACAGCTATAGGGATATGGAAAGAACATGGAAAATGATGTATATACAATGTTTACAAATGCTTAGGACACTCGAAGATAGTAAGAAATAATATTCACATTAGGTATTTATATTTGTACACTTGAGTTGAAATGAAGTTAGAGAATCAATCCACTAATTCAAAGTCGTGCTGGCGTTGGCCTTCACTTCGACTGCAAAGCGCTTATCTGAAAGGATTTGGGATACTGGGGTATTGTACTTTATGAATTTCCTGTATTGACTGGTGAGTGGGCAGATGGAGATGAAATGGTAGATGCCATCCTGGGTGTCTTCATCACATCGGCAGTTGTAGTTTTTAAGATTAAATCTTTTCAGATAGTGTAGACAGAGACCGTGATTTGTCACAAGCTGTGTGATGTAGATGCTGTCTATACACCTGGAGGACTTCACTTCCTTGAAGACATTGTATGTAAAACGACCATTTCCATCATAGTCCCATCGGGTTTTCCACACGCTGTTGATGAGCTTTCGAAGTGCCGTGCGGAAAGATCTCTCTGGGAACCCCAATTGTATATCTACAATGCTTTTTTCACTGGCTTTTTTTTGCCACTCTGTCCGCTGCTTCGTTACCTGCAACCCCAATGTGAGCCTTGGCCCAATGAAGGGAAATCTTACTGTCACAGAGGTCTCGGACATTTTCAACCAGGTTGTTCTTCGGCCTGAGTTTCTGGATGGCTTTTAGGGCACTGACACTGTCGGTGTAAATGTGACAGTGGTCCTATGGTCTGTTGTTCTTTTTACAAAGGAGGGCCTGATGGAGGGCTGTCAGTTCGGCCTGGTACACCGAGTTGTGATTTTCAAGTCTGAAGAGAAGCTCATTAACTTGCTCAGGCTCGAAGACGCAAAATGCTGCTCCAACCTGGTTATTCATCTTCGACCCATCTGTGAAAATGGAGAGAGTTGAAGTGGCTGCTGGTATCCCAGTTCACTTGGCTGATCGTACCCGGGTGCTGCCATGGCTCGATGTAGATATCCAGGCTGTGAAGCTCTGGGTCCCTTCCTAAGAAGCTGGTGATGGGTTGACCGTGTTTGGCTCTGTACATTGCTGTTTCCATCTCCAATATTAGATCGATGAGTTCTATGCCGTTGATCACGTGAAGTGCTACAATTGAGGTGGTTCTGAACGCCCCCGTAACTGCCAGTAGGATTTGCCGTTGGATTGAAATTATCTCATTGCATTGGTTGACTGTGCAAGTCCACCAAGCTGGGGCTGCATACACTAACATCCTCTCCAGAGCTCTCTTGAACAGTGCCTTAAGCACTCTACCCGAGAGCCCCTTCCTGGTTTTCGCTACTGTCAATCTATTGAGAATTTTAGAGATCTTTTCACGTAGGAAGTTGATATGGGCCATGCCATTGAGTTGGTCGTCAATGATGACTCCCAGGATTTTCATTTGCCTATTTAATTTGCTGGGTCTGCCGTTGAAGAAGCAGTACGAAGGGGGTTTCTGGCGGCCTTTCTTCCCAAAGGGTAACAATTGGGTCTTTTCGTGAGAAAAGGTGACTTTAGCTTTTTTGCTCCATCGATCTAATAGGAAGAGGGCTTCTTGCACTTTTGTTTTGATTGTGTGCTTGCCGGAAGCTTCAACGAACAAGAGGTAGATGTCATCGGCATAGGCCAGAACTTTAACGCCCTGGTCCAGGTCGATGTTCAGTGCATCGTCGACGACAAGGAGCCATAGGAGCAGGGGCGGCGCTAGCGGGGGGTCCAGGGGGCCCCCCCCCCCCCTGTCGGTGCCCGCTTGCCCCCCCGTCGCCGAGAAATGAAGACTTTCGTCGGTAAAAATATTTTCTGTTTCGGGAGATATAGAGAGATGGGTATCAAGAAATCTAATATTTTAAATCTCATCTTAAAGTTACTGTATAGTAAACGGACGAGATAAGCTATTTGTGTCCAAATTTGACGACTGATTAACGTTTAAATCAACAGAATGACCGGCATCTGTTTCACTTGTCATCCATTTGGCCTGTAGCGCGCACCGCATTGACAGAATAACCGACAAGGTGACAAATGAATCAAATGTCGCATTTTGTCCACTGTTTTCGGTCGGTCGGCTAAGAGATCAACAAGACGGGTGAAAATTTGCATTTTTTGTTATTTCCATTGACTACTTTGATTACTTGTCGGTAAATTTATTAAGGAAAACTAAAGTATCTATATTAAACAAGAGTGTGGCGATACACAGCGGTCACTCCTCTCAACGACCATTTTTGTTCGGTACGGAATTTTTCGGCCAACAGACATAATGTTAAAATAACCTCTATTAACGGCCACTCAAACCCATCTGATCTGTCGGGTTGGTCGCCCGTTCAACTTCAAATGCATTCCTTTCGTCTCTTTGACCACGGACTTTTTATTAAGAGAAAATTCAGGAAAGAAAGAACAAAAAATTCATACACTCAAAATCAACACCGGAAATCAGATCGAAATTAATTATTCCTTTCCCATTGTAAAGAGAAAGGTGATTTTCGGTCTCCATCGGGGTTAACATTCAAGAGTTCATTTTTACCTTTCTAGTGCTGATTCTCTGACAAAAAATCTGCCATGGGTTGCGACCACCATCGAATGAAACTTTCAGCTGAACGACTTTAGAAAAAATAGATGATATTATTCCCTTTCATCAACAAATACCGACGAAACAATTAGGGATATATTTTTCCAATTAAAAAAAATGAAAAAGTGACCTCCGAAAGAGCTTAAAGATCCAAGCAGACACAAAGTCTTTTTTTCAGAAGAATCTATACTTATAAAAGGAAATGTTTGCGTGCGTGCGCGCGATGTCCAGACGAATCGATCGCACTCACAGTCATGAAATTTGGCACACATGTAATCGTAAAGATGACTAATGCACCTCGAAGCCGGAATTTTAAAATTCATTCTAGAAAATTTTTTATTTAATGTTTTGGATCATTTTTGGCACGTTTACGGCTGTAGTATTTTTTCTAATGATCGCTGAAAAACAATCAATGCACCATCGGATAGAGTAAACAATTTTCGTTCTAATGAAGTTTGTTTTGAGTTTCAAACGTAGTTTACTGAATTTTGAGAATTTTTTTAAAAATAGTCGGTTTTGCGATCGAAATTTAATATTTGTTTTTAAATTTGCTGCATCCGACGTTCTAATAACACTATTATTTTCATTTTTTTTCAGCTTATAACTGGAACGGTTCTGTCGTATTTAAAACAAGAACGGTTAAAATATCTTTCCCCGTTATTTTTAATTAATTTTTTCCTGGTCAGTTAAAAGATATTTTTATCTACCGAGCTCCCTCCCGCGACACTTTTCCGGAAAGTTGTAGACAATTTCATTGTCTGACGGTGCAGAGCGCAGGTGACGTCATAACCTTCAACTGAATGACTTCGATTATTATTTTCGGCAGTGTCTTAACGTGTTTATGTCTCGCATATTTTATTTGCTTTATAATAATCATTTTCACGTTGCAATTTTTTAATATTGTTTCGGATTAACGTACTCTGTATTTTCTACAGTTGAAATGTCATTATCGCGAAGAAAAATAAGCGGGGAAATCAATAATATGTATCTTTTGTTTTGTTTTCAGAACTTTTTCATGCCATTGTGGGTTTTTTTTTTGTTTTCATTTTGTTGAATTCTGATTCCACGGGCGCGTACTGCTAGTATATACATAAAGAGGGAGAGAAACTCGCTGTGCTCAGCGCTTCGCGGCTCGTAACTAGTACCTTTTTCAGTTTTAAATACTGCATATAGATTAGTGGAACAGGATATGGGACAACGAAAAATCCACATTTGAGTTTTAATATTTTGCTCAAATTTGACTAAAAGTTTTCAGAACCATAAATGCAATATGATATCGCTCTGAATAATGTTTCCATCCCCTAGAGTAGATATTTTGTTCTTTTTTGAAGAACCGTTTTCATTAAAGTTGTTCAAAAATACTGTTTTAAACTTGCACAATAAACATGAGGCATTCTGAGTGGTTATCTATACTTGCAAAGTGATCAGATGAATTGGCGAAATCGGTCCAGTTATTGAGGCTGGGGACTCAGTCAAGGTTTTTCCCCATAGAGAATGTACCGTGAAGTAGTGTTTTTCCGATTTCTCTAAAAAATGAGGGTCGGTGGGGGATAGGGGGATCTTTGATGACTGACCTAGGAGTCATAAGCTTTCATATGAAAAAAAATGTCAAAATAGGTCCAGTGGTTGGATTGGTCCTTTGGTGTAGAAAATTATTTTAAATATATAGACTACCCGCCTTTAGAGACCAACTGTTCGCCTCTAATTTTAATATCCTGTTCCTATGCTTGAAACTTGGAGAAATAAGTTGGCAGTTGTAGAGGCTGAGGTACACTATGAAAGCTTTAGTTTGCGATGTATTTAGAATATGGAGGGCGGTGGGTGATAGGGGACCAGTGATGATATATCTAAACGTGAAAAACTTTCATACGCAGTAAAAGTTGTTGAAATCGGTCCAGTGGTTCAGGCTGGGGAACTATCTCATGGTTTCTCCCAAAAGAGAATGTGCAGTAGAGAAGTATTTTTTCGGTTTCTCTCGAAAATGGAAGGTGGTAGATGCAGGCGACCATTGATGACATATCATAAGCTTCCCTATGAAATAAAAATTATCGATATCAGTCCAGTGTTTGGAGCTGGGGAACTGGTCCTCTGATTTTGCCAATAATTTTAAATATGTAGTTATGCATTTATAGGTTTAAAAAAAAGTTAATAATTATTTTCACCTGTTTCGGCTATTATTTTATTTAGTTATGAGATTTAGATAACAATCTGCCTTTTTTCCCCAATATCAGTGCGGTACACTTCATTTGCTACGAGATTTATGTTTTTAATTCTTCATTTTCTATTATGGCTTGTCGTTCCGTCAGACAATTCTTACTGCACCGACATTATACAAATAGCTAATTATTCCAAATAATTATTATAATTGAATTTGCTAATTAATAGTTAATTACCTTTAATTAAATATTGTGTTTATTGTATTAGAGAAATTTCGCTTGCCCCCCCGTCGGAGATGTCTTGCCTCCCCGTCGGAAAATTTCTGGCGCCGCCTCTGCATAGGAGGGGATATGAGTTCGAACCTTGTGGACAGCCGATTGAGTAGTCGTGGGAGAGGGAAGTGTCACTGTACGAAATGGAGACTTTTCTGTCTTCAAGGAAGGAGGAGACTACACGGAACAGGTTTCTTGGACAGCTCTTTGATTTTAAGTTATGGAGTACCAACGGCCACCATACCAGACTGAATGCGCTTTTGATATCATGCGAAACGATGATGCTGTGATGTTTTCTGGCTCTTGCTTCAGATATCAAACTTTTAAGTTGGAGGATGGCATCTTGAACACTTCTGCCGGGTGTGAAGCCGTATTGGCGGTCGCTCAGGAGGTTGTTCCTTAGAAGATGGAAGAATATGCGCTGGGTAATCAGCTTGTCGAGTATCTTACCCATTGCATCCAGCAGACACATTGGCCGGAAGGCTGAAAGGATCTGAGTCGGCCTTATTCTTTTTGTTGAATAGGACCAGATTTGCTGTCTTCCATCTCTTCGGAAAGTGCCCTTGGGAGAGGCACTTGTTGAAAAAAATTTATGAAAAGGGTCTTGTTGGATTTAAAAGCTTCCTTGACGACATCTCCGAAGAGCCCGTCCGGCCTGGGGCTTTTTTGCCGTTTAGGGCTTTTGACTGTAGCCTCGATCTCAGCAGGAGAGGACGACAGATCATCTGGAGTGGGAGGAGGGTCACGGCAGTGGTTCCTGATGCTAGCTTGTAGAGGAGTATCTACCTATCATCAGTGGGGAAATGATAGCTGAGAAGTTCATGCAGGGCTTCGTCGATGGTTTGAGACATAGAACTGTGAGGTTTTTTGACTGAGCTAAGTTGTGTGTGTGGAAACACCTCCCGTCAGGGTTTTTAGCCACATCGAAGTACACCCCGAAGGGTTCCTTCTCTGTGACATGGTCTCAGGTTTCTGCCCATCCATCTCTCTTTGCTGTAATGAGCTTAAACTTGTACTCACCCTCGATCTTGTTGAGGCGGGAGCGGAGGTATTTCCTATTATCTGGCTGTTTAGCTTTGTACATTTTACGCTTAGCTCTCCTGACACGACTTCTCAGAATCTCCAACTTCTTGTCCCACCAGAGCTGTTTTTTCATGATCCTTTCCCATTTCTCTGCACTATTCGTGCAGGCTGTGGAGATGTTGCTGATGACGTTGATTTCCTAGTCGCGGTCTGTGTCGTTTGGAAGGCTCCTGTTCCTTATTTCTCTTTGCAGAGAGGTGCGGAGCTTTGAGATATTTATGTATTTAAGGTTGAACCTCCGGTCTTGGTGAGTGTGTTTATTTTCATTGTACAGGGTGAAGCTTTTACTATGGTGATCACTACAGGTTGGCCCTGCGTCAACTCTCCATTTAAATAAGGTTGATTAAGGTAAAAGTATTAAAAGGAAATTAGCTTAAGATTTTTATTTATTAATAATATTGTCTTTTTTATGTTCATAGTGCTAAGATGTCGCACCACAATCTCTTTCGAGCAAAGCGAGCAGGGTTTGCGTAGCAAACCTGGGGCGATTGCAACGCAATCCTCCTGGGGTTTGCCGAGCTTTAGGGAGCAGGCGGCAGAGCCCCCTAGTTTAAAAAATTATTATAGTTAAATTGAAGCCAAACAAATTTCCTGTCCGGCTCATGGATTATCCACGTGGGAGTGCTGTAATTTACTGTCTTACAATCTATGACGATTTCTGCATTATTTGCACTTTTTAAAATTAATTTTAAATAATTTAATAAATCAAATAAAAATTATCAGATTTTTACTTTATAAAGATGATTTTCATTAAAGAAATTTTAATTTAGAAATTATTTTTCAATTAATGCTAATTAAAAAGTCATCTTGAACGTATATTTTCATAATTACTTTTTTCTTTCGTTTATTTAACTGCGGCTCAACATTACAGAGTTCCATGAAGTGTCAAGTACAAATAAAAGCATGTTGTGAAATTATAGATCTTTATTTTACAAGAAAAATCTTATAGTATAACTAAAATGTAATAGACAATATTATTTAACGATATTTATAAAAGCTACTTAAATATAAAATCGACTCTTTTGTCTTTATTTCGAGCGAAAAGATCAATTACTTTTTCTTTGCTTAGTAGGATTTCGATCACTTATAACAATTCCGGATATAGCAGCTAATGCATTACCACTAAGCAAAGATTTCAGATATGTAAATTTTTCAGCCTTACTCAAATTTCCATTATTACGAACAGTACATTCCAACTGATTCCAAAAGTCAAGCCACTTACTTGAATCTCCGTAGAAGGTACTCATTTGAAGATGCGGCATCTTCATCGCTTTCGTTTCAGGAATAGATCTATTGTTTGAAGTTTCGTTTTGAGTCGCAACTGCTTCGTGATATCCTCTGTGCTGGTTTACGAATCTTTGCAGTCGTCCTAAGAATAGCTTTTTCTCGATATTCCTGACTTTGAATTATATCATCTTCCAGTTCATCCACGGACGTATCAGTTTCGATTTGTGAATCCAAGTGTTTGAGTTCATTTAATTTTTCAGCTAGATGCACGCGAAATCTCGCAAATTTTCAAGTTTTTCTTCCAAAGCAATATCCATTTTTGAATAGCTGCAATTTTCGTCAGTAATTTAGCAGTCAACTGTCTGATAACAGAAAATTTCTTTTTGTTCTTCTCTAACTCCATTTTCAAAAATTATTTAAGTCTGACAATTTCTATTCTGAATTATCCAAATAATCAAAGATTCTCCCTGTATTCGGCACCATAAAAGATTTCCTTCAGACTTTCTGTTGCGAAATAAATGGAGGGATATCTTTAAGACATCATGTTTTTACTTTCGTTATGTAATTAGTTAATGACGGACCATTCGGCGCTGCTTTTTTTTATATTTTATTTTACATCACACAAACACACTTTTTACAGAGCACGGAATACTTTTTTAAATCTTTTTTAATACTTAATTTGTGGGTTTCAATTGAGAATTCCTTTACCCACGTCATTTATGAATTACAGCTAACTCATTTCTGCCAAATACATGAGCGTCACTTACCGGTTGGACGCATGCGCAACATCCCATTTCACTTCGCGAGTAGCACGCATGCGCCAACACATAACGTTTTAGCATACGGACAAGACAACACTGAGTACACACACAAAATTCTTAAACAGAGAGCGTTACAGCAGCGACATCTAGTGGCGATCTCAAATTGATACATCGATATTTAACAGACTCGGCCTTCAACAATGAAAGATAAATACGCAATTAAATATTTGTTTATAAAATGAAAACGGTTTGAATCGCGTTGCAAGAATGAAAAGTATTGTTGTAAATTACATCAAAAAATATTTTTAAAAATTTAGAGAAAATATTGTACGACAACTTTTTCGTTTACAACAAACTTCATTAGAAAGAAAATTGTTATTCTTTCTTATAGTGTATCTATTTTCTTCCTACGATTATTAGAAAAAATGCAATGGAGAAATGAATACGAAAAATCATCCAAAATATTAAATAAAACGTTTTCTAGATTAAATTTTAAAATCTCGGCTTCAAGGTGCATTGATTCCACATTAGGACTACCTGTGTGACAAATTTCAAGGCTGTAAGTGCAATATTTTTAATCTAAACATCGCACACACACATAAACAATTTGCCTTTTTTTATATATATATATACACTAGGTACACCCCCTATTCGCTCTGCTCGTCAATCCCCAAGAATCACGTTGTGATTCTTTTGGGATCACTACGTGATTCCAGCTCGCTGTACAGTTTTGAGTGTCTGCTAGTAATAGGAAATTATAAATACATTAATTACTAAAAGTAAATTTAAATTATTTGAATACTATGAAGTTCTCACATTAATTACTAAAAATTAAATAATCAATTTCTAAAATTAAAATTTCACCTTTATACCATATATATGTAATTGTTAGGAAGAAATTTGAATGCTAAAATGTATGATAAAATGCTTACAAATAAAAATTATTCTCATCAATCAGAATTCAGGCACTTGAAACTCCTTAATACACACAATTTAATGTTTTTTCGACAATTTCATTAGCCCTAACTTAATTCCAACAAATTTCTAAATATCCACACTTCTCAATGAATTGTTGCTTAGAAAGCTTCACCACATGTATACACACTCTCTGCAATAATTATTTAGCCAAAAAAGATATAACTTTAGACAGGTAGCAATTTTTATGTTAAAACCTCAGAAAATTTAAGTTTTCGAAAGATGAGTTAACCCATTTCACAAAAAAAAAAGACAGTTTAAGGTGACAAATGGCTTTAAACACGTTCAGATTCAAAATTATAACCCAAAAGAAAATAAAAACTTAAAAAGCCAAAAACAGAATATTTTATTGCATAACAAAAGAAATTCATACAAAGAATCAATTTTACTTTTATAAAATTAACAAAGAGTCCTTTCTCAAAAATTCCTTTTTACACCAAAATTTTAAACATGCTTGTTTTTTCCACCGAAATAATGATCAGAAAATCTTCGCTACATGGATAAAAGAAAGTCCTGTCATAGTCAACTATGTTCCTGTAGTTCGGAAACTTCGTTTCGTACACAAAAAAGCTTGATTCTATTTTGTTCATTCCAATCGGATTGTCTTAGGAAAGATTCTATCAACAGTTTCAGTTGTTCAACAGGTCTCTTTTTTTTTTGACGATTTCGATTTATAATTGAAACTGCCCAACTTAAACTTATTTTGAAAAACGTTGTTGTCTCGGATCAAATCAAACTAAATTCGCCGAATCGAATGAAAGCAAAACAAACTTGCGAGCTGTTTCCAAACGGTGATTAAGAAGTTCGACATTCTTTGTCGCCACGCAAGAGAATTATTGTTGGAATTTATATTATGCTTAAATGGTGGATCAAAAGTTGATGCAAGACAATAATTAATCCATTTCTATAAAAACTAACTTTTATTTCTTGCTAGAAATAAACTTAAAAATGATAAAAACATTCCTCTCCACATGTTTACATCTTCAATCCATCATGCTAACCAGTGCAGCAACACAACTACATTGCAACTAACTTAAAGAATCTAACATTCCATCTTGTTTAGTCAGATAGAACATGTGTCAAAACCTGATTGGCTGTGATGTCATAGCTGGTTATGACGTCATAGGAAATGTACACGCCCACACCATGACATCACTGACATAAACAAGTTTAATACCAAGCCAACCTTTCAAATGTAAACAAAGATTCACAAATAAATATTTAGACGATTTTTAGATCATGAAAAACTGCAAATAAACTAACAATTATCTATAATATAAAGCAGAAAATACATGTATCTGTCTGTCTGTCGGTCACAAGAACTCCTCCTAAACGGTGAACCGTAGCGACATGAAATTTGCTCACGACATTCTAGAGAACATTTCTAGGTCAACGGTGCTGTTTTAAACTTTCAGCGTTAATTAGTTCTTAAGATATTTAATTAACTAACGAAAATTAGCCGCTGTTAAGCCTAATGCTTAGACGTTTTCGGCCAATAACTTCTGAAATATTTATTAGGCAACAATTATTTTTATGCCATTTTAAAGAGCTGAAAATTATCTTTTTAATGATATTAATTCCATTGCGATGAAGTGTTTTCTTTGATTGTTATAAAGGGTTAAAAAATATTTTTAACGCAATTTCTAACAATACTTTTTATTCTTATAGAAATAAATTTAAGCCAAATTACTGTTTCGCGAGCGGGCTTTTGCCAGTGTTAAAGTTAATATAAGAAAATATTGCTTTCTTTAAGCATAAACAACAAAGTAGACTTTTCACTTCCGGTTTCCATTTGTCGTAGCATTAACGGCTTTTAATACTGTTGCACAGTGATCCAATGACGTTAGTGAATTAGGGGTCTATTCTGGTACCCCCGGTTGGGTTCCGCACGTTAACAACGGAACCCAACCCAACCAGGGGTACCAGAATAGACCCCTTATTCTCTCCATGTTTTGTTTAATTTTCACAAATTTTTAACTGATCCTAATGAGTGTGTGCTATGTCTTCAAGACAGTTTAGTCCGGTTCCTATCGTAGGAAGACGAAAAAGGAATGGGGAAAAAAGATGTTCTAACGGTCTATCTGTCTCAAGAACTCCTCCTAAACGGAGAACAGACTTGACATGAAATTTCCACGTGCCATTATGGGGTCCGTTCTTAGATTAATTCTACTTTTTCAAACTTTAAAAAGTTTCTTCCTGAGATATTAAATTAAATAACGAAAACTAAGCCAAGTTTCGGCGTTTTATCTCAGTGTTTCGTCAATAATTTCAGAAAAAAATATATTGCACGTAGATTATTTACATACCATCTTAAAGAGCAGAAAATTATCTTTTTAATGATTTCAATTTAAATTTTATTCCTTCTTTTTCTTAATTTAATAAGCATTTCAAATTTATTTCATACACAATTTGTAACAATGCTTTCTGTTATTGTAATAAAATTCAAACCATTTATCGTTTTATCAAATCCTTCATTCCGGTATTTTTACCATTGTGAAAGTTATGGTAAAAATATTGTTTTCTTTGAATATTAACAGAAAGGCAGGAATTTTATTTAGCTTTTATTTCGTAGCATATATCTGTATCAGTATGTTTTTCCCTCAACACAATGATGTTAATTACTCTTTCCGCGGTGCTTCATTTAATATTACAAATTTTATAATGATCATAATGAGTGTGTAAAATCCTTCAAGATTGTTGATCCCACTTCCTACCGGAGGGAGAGGGACTGAGGTGAAAAAGAAAGAACAATATGAGGTATTTTTCCGGTCAGTGACAAAAACACTAAAGATGAGAGAATAAGACCGGATAATGGCAAAAAAAATCGACCGGAGGCTGTCTCTGCGAAACGGCCACTGGGATTGATGGGCGTAGACTTACTTACCTTACTCAACTGTGACTAAAGTAGCTCTATGTGAATTTGACCTATGCTCTATGACCTTTCTCAGTTAAATGAAACTAAATCCAAATCAACTCAATTAAATCGATGGAAAGGACAGCTCAATTAAATCAACAATTGTTAATAATAATTAATTAAGGACAGTTAATTAATCGATTACTCAATTGTGACTAAAGTATCTCTATGTGACTTTGACCTTTCTCTGTTAAATGAATCAATCTGAAATGAATTAATTATTGATCTATTAAAATCCAATTAATATACCGTTCACAACCAATGTGTTCGCGCTCGCCGTGACGTCATCAAAATTCTTCGTGATTTTCACCAATTTTTCAAATCGACTGTGACTAAACCATAGTTACAAATTATTTTTGCGATCTTCAATGGCTATCTTTCTCTGTTAAACGAAACTAAAACTCTCTATGTTATTTGGTTGCGGAGCTATAAGCGTTTAACTTTACCACGAAATTCGACGTAATTCAACAATTCTTGAGTAATATATAGCGAGGGTGGTCACTAATATAGCGAGTGTCATTAAGTTCCGATGAGGCGAATAAAAGATTCAAGCACTCACCATGGTGCATCTAAATATCTAACCACCATCACTATTATTTAAACCAGACTACGAGGAATACGAATAAAGTTAACATTTAAATTAGGAAAATAACTTTTATTTTTGTCAAACATAATTTAAATAAAACGATTAAAAAACAGAATTAACTTAAAGTAACAAAACTGGTCAACAGTTCGTTGACTGGAAGTTGACAGGTGCAGAGCGAGAGAGAGAGTGGCTTCTCTCTTTGCTTCTTATATATGTAGCTGGAATCAGTTCGGCGCAAGCGCAAAAAGTGCGGTGCTCGCTGTTGCCACAAATATTTCGCGTGAACTTGAGATCGATGAATAAATTGCCAAATGTAATTGGATGGTCTGCATGCGCGCGCGTCGGTCGCTGTAACGTCATCAAAATTTTTAGTGATTTTCACCAACTTTGAAGCTCGACTGTGAATAAACCGTAATTCCAAATTCTAAAATTATTTTTGCAATCTTCAATGTCAACCTTCCTCTGTTAAATGAAACTAAAACTCTGTTATTTGGTTGCGGAGCTATAAGCGCTTAAAAATATCACGAAAAGCGTCATAATTTTTTCCTTTCCCGACACATCATTAGACCACTAAGAAGAGACGTAAGTCTACGTCAAAATACAAGATATGAAAAAGTTTCTGCTGTTGCCGTAGCAATGATGGGGAGGGGAAAATGGAGTATGAAGGACTACGAGATTCTTGCCAGGTGGTTCAAACTAAGGAGAGAAAAAGAAGAAGGGTGTTTCACTGCAGGTCCAAAAGGTCAGTTGCTTAACGAAAATCAACGAAAGACGCTTCCGCGAAAAACACTTTTAGTAAATTGAAAGTGTTATAAGTACTTGAAAATATATGGACTTGGAAAATATTTTTTATCCCCAGCTACGCCGGGCATATCAGCTAGTATATATATATATAGAGAGAGAGAGATATATAGATATAATATTAGAGTGGCTTGACACTAAAGAAATCCTTTCATTAAATGAGCTCTTACAATTTCTACGGTCAAGAGCAATCGTTCTCGATCAATTAGGAAAAGACCCGTCTAATAATAAATTCCAAAAGGAATTTCAAAGATCAATAAACAAAACAAAAACTTCCTTGTTTCTTCTATCATTTTGTAAAGTCATATATCTTATGCAAGATCGAACATCCGATGCATAAATTTTTAAAGATGATCATTCCTAAGAGAATCATATTCTTAGAAAGGCATCAATTGTGTAAAAATTGTTTCAAGTTGCACAACGCGCCGTGTAAATCAACTTTTATCCACCGAGTATGTGAAAAATCAGGCCATAATTCTTTAATCCACTTAGATTCGCAAAATCAAAGTAACATTACGCAATCAAATACAAACTTCGTCCCATTGAAAGACGAAATCAGACCCAGCCTAGCCCATTGCAATTGGACCTAAAAATGGCAAATAGGAGAAAAAATTTATTAAGTTTTTTTTTTACTTTGGTCAAATACTTCTGTGACCTCAAGGACATAAAAACCGCAGTTTCCTCGGGGGAGGGACTCTAACCCTCCTCTTAAACTTCGAAAAAGTCAAACCTTAAAATAGTCCAGTCGCAGGGAAGTTTAAATCGGAAAATATTTATGGCTAAGGTTTTATTGCTTTAATCATTTCAGTTAGGCCTCAGTATGACCATCCCAAGTTTCCCCCTCCGGCGAGGAGTGTCGGCTGCTAGGGAGAGAAACTGAAGTGAAATGGAGTGTAGTGTTTTGTCAGTCTTCCCTAAATTAGTCTAAAGCTACAAATTCAGAGTTGAAAATGGATTAGTTCAAAGTTGTAGAGCATAAAATTTTATGTCGAATGAATACCAATACCAGGCTCGGCCTTAGCCAGTATGAGGCCTAATTAGAAACAATTTTTGATATCTCCTATTCCCAGCCAACCTGCATCAAAGCTGGTAGGTCATAAGCATTTAAAATAAATTTAATAAAAAAATTAATTTAAATTAATTAATGAAGTTAGCTATTGGATCACGATTAAAGTGGACAATGTACAAAAGTGGAAGCTGTACAAAAACAGTCAAATAATATTGTAAATTATAATAATATTTTTTCGTAAGAATCAAGAATGTATACACATTTACAAAAAAAATGCCCTTTTATTCGAAACATATTTACATTCAATATGAGTATTACTTTGCTTTCTCCTTTTTTGTGATCCTTATGGTTCAGAAATAAAGCTGAAAATTAATACTCCAAACACCATTCAAAATGAGTCCAAGTAAGTAAGGATACACAGAGGTAATAAAACATTCATACTGAGTATGTTGCAGGTCTAACAGATACCTAAATTAAAAAAATAAATACAAAGAATAAAGCATATAAAATTGAAAAAATAATGCAGATTTATGAACATGAAATGATATGTTTAAAAAATAGATAAATTTAAGTGTAGTAATGCTCTTACATTTATTTTGTGTTAAGTGAACCATGAAACAAAGATCTAGCAAAGCGGAAGGGTACATTATATATTTAATGACTAAAAAATATATATTTATTCTAACACAATTGTACTGCTCTAAGTGGAAGAATCTTCATTCAGAAAATAAAACTCCAATTGTTCAGCCAAGTCTAGATCTTTCTTTATATTTTTCTAGAGTACAGGGTTTTTCTTTCCTTTTGCTGGTAGGGTAATTCCTTCAATTACTTAGAGGTCTAATATATAGACATTTCCTTACACTTTCCAGAGTAAAAGGCTTTACTATTGCATCTTCGCATGTGCAATCATTCTCCGAATTATTTTCCCATACTCCAGATGTCAATTCTAACAAATTTTCTGCATTAATTTATTCAAATCACTAATTCTTGGCTTTCTTTAAAAAAAAAAATAAAAGAGTTAAATCCTCAAAACCCTTCCTGCCCGTACCATATTCTGTATTTGCTCTTAATTCCCAAACTGTGTTACAAAAGTGCTGCATTATATGATGGTTACCAGCATCAAATACTTGCTTCCACAAAAATAGCACATTCAAATAAAAAAGAAACATTGCCTTATTCTAACGAATATCATTCATTCCACAAATTAACTTTTTCAAGCAAATTTTGTAATCTATTATCAGTTTTATTACATTAATTTTAGATAAATTCAGAGCTTTATTTACTGTGAATTCATTTAATTATTATGCCAAATTTCCCATTTTATTAAGTGCATTGTTTTTTAAACATATCACCAACTCTTAGAACCTGAAATTATTCACTACATACCCACTATCTTGACTAATAATGAATGAGAATGAATCCATGTGTGAGTTTGCGTTCTTCAGGCCAGACTGCTGGATCTAGAGCTACAAAATTTGGCACAAATATACTTTTGAGGGTGGGAATTTGCACCTTGGAGTTGTTTTTTTTACTTTAATTATTAAAAATTAAGCAAAATTTTGACATTGTTTCTTAATTACATTCGAAAATATTACAGCATAAAAATGATTTTTATAGCATCTGAAAATTCAAAAATTACCTTTTCAATGATACCAATTTAACACTATTTTTCTCTAATTTTAATACGTCTTTAAAATATTTTTAGCTATATTTTGCAACAATGCTTTTCATTGTTGTTAAAGAAATTAAATCATTTTCATTGTTACTTTTTTTGCAAGTCGAGTTGGATTTTATTTCAAAGCCTGCATTTAACTAAATTTTGAAATCTTTAGTTTTGTTGTAATTGCAGATAAGGTTTACCTTAAAAGGTAAGCATTTATGAAATTTTTTATAGTTTGTACATTTGTAAACACTTTTGCTCTTTTCGGTAGAATAATTGAATATATAAAAATATATTATAGCTATCTAAGCTGGAAGTCATGCTTTATGATTGTAGTGCACGAATTTTTCTTATTGAATCAGTAAAGAAAAATTCTCTAAGATATTATGTAAATTATATGGTTGTACACAGAAAACTTTGATGCTGAATGATTATCCTTATATATTTTATGATCCTATTCCAACTCGGCAAGTTATTGGGTTAGTTAAAGTCAATCACTTACTATTCCAGATTAAAATTTTACGATGAAATGACAGAGGATTAGCAGCTGCAAAGCACAATGAATAGAAAAGGTGTTTGTATTCTAAAATAGTAGTACAGGTGACATGTCTATCAAAATTTGGAATTGAAAAATATTTTGCTGAGGGGATCATTAAAACAAAGCTGACACAAAAGATTTTATTGAAATTTTTCACATGTAATAATCCCAGCGAACCAGCTGGTCACCAAAGGATGCTAGTTTGTAATAAAAAAATGAATTTTAGATTAACACATAAAGCACACTTTTGACAATTTACAGCTGCTCTTTCAGAGGTAAAAATGTTAAATAATTTTCAGCCAAAGAAATTATACATTGTACAATAAACTCTCAACTCTGTAAATTTACATAGTTTGTCCTAAAATGAAAATACGAAAAATAAAAATGTGAATATATTTCCGCCAAAACAACAACAGAATCAAGCGCGGGCAACTTGTGCATTACTGCAACATCCCCCAACTTTTTTCAGAGTATAAATATAACCACTAATTTATTTAATTTAGCATGACATCTAAATCCATCAACAATATAATGGCATTATTTTTAAAGCTTTCAATATTCAGGAGAGATTCAGCACAATGATATGCCTTTCTTCGTACAGAGAAAACTTTCAACATGTGCCAACATGCACCTCTGTGCACATGGGGTAACAATGCAGATTCATTCTATTTCAGTTTGTGGAGGGAAGAAAGTACTGTTGGGAATACAACACCCCTTTCCCTTACAGAGATGTAAGAAGTGGGGTTTTAAACATTTTTCTGCTGTAGAAAGTTTTTTCGGAGTCCGAAATTTAAATATAGCTAAAAAATGAAGGATAATTATTGTTAAATAAAAATTAAAAAAATACTGTACTATTAAATTTTTGTATATAAATAAAAAAAATGATGAAATTAATTACTACTATCCCGAAAAATAAATCCTGGTGCTTTATCTTTTGGGGATAATAGAGTTAGAAAAAGAAATTTGATAACGATTATGCTTTCAGAATTTCTTGCTCAGAGGCCATATAGTATTTTCTGGATAAATTGAAATTGCATATCAAATTTTTTCCCCCTTATATTTATTTTTTCTTTTTTTAGATTATGTAAATATAAACAAGTAACAATTTCTTTGACATGATGTAGGTAAGTTTTAACAAAGATTTTATCATTATTTCTTGTTGTGGTCTAATCATTAAATTATTCACAAAATTAATTAAAGCAAAATTTAATTTGTGCCAAAAAGCATCACTGGGAAAATAAGATGGGTTACAATGCACAAGCCACCACTAGAAGCAAGCCTTGCTGTTTCAGTTTTTGTGAACTTTCTCTATAAACACTTTTTTTTAATCTTTCTTTTCAAATGTATATACCTTTATTAAGATATCCGTTTTCTTTTATTTCTCTGTTTTCTTTCTGTAGTTTCCTCATATTGTAGGTTTACAGAGGCTTCCCGAAAAGACACTTCAACCTGTAGGGCAATTTTTAGAACTTCCTTCTCTGTAATAAAAATATTTTAAATTGAATGAGGTTATTAGAATTCTTTCATAACTGCATGAATATTGCTTTTAATGCTAATGATCTATACCTATAAAAGGCAATGTTTGTGTGCGTGTGTGTTTGTCTGTGATGTCCAGACGAACCTATCGTAGTTACAGCCATGAAATTTGGCACACAGGTAGTTAGTTATAATGGTGAATGAATGCACCTCGAAGCCAAAATTTTAAAATTTAATCAAGAAAATTTTTTATTTAATGTTTTGTGTTGTTTTGGTTGATTTTTCGCACTAATTTCTCAATAGAGTGGTTTCAAATAATTGTATGACAAAAATAGATAAACGATCGGAAAGAGCACGCGATTTCCATTCTAATGAAGTCAGTTTTGAATTTCTAACGTAATTTACTGAATTTTGAGAATTTTTTAAAAAATAGCCAGTTTTGCCATCAAAATGTTATTTTTGTTTTTAATTTTGTTGCATCTGACTTTCTAATAACACTATTATTTTCCATTTTTTTCAGCTTATAACTAGAATGGGTCCGTCGGATCTAAAACAAGAACGGTTAAAATATCTTATCCCGTTTTTTACTTTCTCGTATACGAAGTATACAAAGAGAAAGTATTGTAATCGTCAAAAAATTCGAACTCGAGATTTTGACGAATCTCCACGTTTTAGACCTCCCTGAGTCCGAAAAACACAATTTTGGAATTATGTCTGTCTGTGTGTGTGTCTGTATGTGTGTCTGTGTGTGTGTCTGTGAACACGATAACTCGAAAACTATTAGAGCTACGGGGCTGAAATTTGGTATGTGGTCTTTAAACATAATTTGTAGGTTTCTATCAAATTTTGGACAAAATCCGTCAACGGGAAGTCTGTCTGTCTGTATGTTCGAGGCCATGCGAACGCAATAACTCAAAAACTTGAAAAGCCAGATGGATAAAATTTTATACACAGTTTTATCGTCATGAATGTAGGTCCGTATAAAATTTTGGGCCAAATCCGTCAAAGAGTTGACTGTCTGTCGGTCTGTATAATCGCATACTTGTTCAGTTTTGAAACTAACTCCTTGCGCATGCCTATTGGTGGCAATGCCTGTGCAAAGAAGAAGGGACGAAAACTTGGCAGTTTGCCAAAAACCAATTCTGGCGCGATTTTGTAAGGAAGCAAACATTTAGGGCTTCTCGTCAGGTCCTGTTGCGCAAAAGAATGCGCAGGGGATTTGAATTTGTTTTGATCCTTCAAACCACGCGTGGTTCCAACTTTGGTTTACTTGCGACGGAAGTTTATTTGACGTCTTTTATTATTCTAGTTTTCTCTACATGTGTTAGGAGTATACGAGAAAGTTTAGGGGAGACCACTCCCGCTGGTTTTAATTAATTTTTTCCTGGGCAGATGAAAGTTATTTTTCTCGAGTGAATTTTCTCCCGTGACACCTTTCCGTAATGCAGCTGGGTATTTGATTGGTTGAAGGGGAGGTGAGGTCATAACCTTGAATTGAATGACTAATTATTATTTTCGGCAGTATCTAAACATATTTATTCATCTCGTATACTTTGCTTGCAGTATAATAATTTTCACGTTGCAATTTTTTAATATTGTTTTGGATTAACTTTTCTACAAATAAAATGCCATTATCGTGAAAAAAAAAATAAGCGGGAAAATCAATAATGTGTATCTTTTGTTTTCAAAACTTTTTCATGTCATTGTGGGCGTTTTTTTTTTCCTTTCATTTTGTTGAAGTCCTGATTCCACGGGCAACACCGTGCACGTACTGCTAGTAAAAATATAAAAAGCCATTATTATTTCAATTCAATAAGTTTATAGGTTATATTCAACCAAAAATTGTAACTCTGGTTTCAGAATTTTTTGTATGACTTTTCACTCTAAGACATCCTAAAGCTTCGAACATTTTAATGATTTGATTGATCATTTTAAATGAGGATAGGATGGAATCTTGTAAACTTTAATTAAATTAAATGTAAATAGTGATATAAAAGAATGCAGTAAAAATATTTCAAGAACAAAAGATAATGTATTGTTGGTAAATTTAGACTTTAATGCTAAAAAAATGCAAATATATAGAAGTCAACGACACAAATGGAACTTTTGTCACTCTTTTTGAAAAATTCCTTTTTCCAACTTAATTATTATGGTAGGATAAGATAAATTTGGGAGTTATCAAATATATTGCGTGCTTCATCATCATTCAAATGATTTTTCTTCAAAAGACAATCTTAAAAGCAACAACAACAAAAAAAATCATTTTAAGGAAAATGTATAAACAGTTATTTTACAAATGTATGTATCACAATTATAATTAACTTCAAATGACTCAATAACAAAAAGTAAATTTAAGAATGATAAAAATGAAAAGTAAATAAAAATATCACAAAGTCAATCTTAAACTGATTATGCAAATACAGTAGAACCCCGCTAATATGAAATTCCGATTAATCCGAACCGATTTTATTTTCGAAAATTATATGTAATTGAAAAGATTACCTGAAAAGATTTAAATATACAAACTAAAAACAAAAAAGTACTTTTTCAGCATGCATGATTTTGTACACATTGAAGAAACTAATGCAATAATTTAAGGAACACATTTACATTAACAATCTTTTAATTTGTCAGATTTGTCTGACGAAGTGATGTTATCTTGACATGGAAGCAATATTATGCAAATGCCTCATAACCATAATGTCTGTTGATGTCGCATTTTCACTCTGCTCTATATATGGCAGTGCTATTTCTAGCGCATTTGCAGCTTCAGGATGGGAAATGAGAACATTCTCTGGCTGATCAGTTTCTTCTAGATCAGAGTCATCTTGTGGCTTATTCTGAACTAAAGAGATGATTTCATCTGTATATAACTTATTGGCTTCAGTATCACAAGACAACCACTCAGTTACAGTGTGTTCAGTTGCATCTTCATAGCCTGGGATACATTTAATAAGTGGAAGAATTTAGCTATTGTTTGCTTCTCCCTGTTCAACTTTGCTAGAATCAACTAAACTTGGTCATAACTTCTTCCAAGACTTTACTAAACAATTTTGTGTAACATTGTCCCATGACTCAGATACCCAGTAAATTACATCTTTTATTGTGACATTCTTTATAAGTTGCAGTACAGAGTCAGAACTATCATCGCTTTCAATCAGTTTTCGAAGAAGCATCTTCCTGTAGCTGCATTTTACATTTTGTAACACTCCTTGGTCCATAGTCTGTAATAAAGCTGTTACATTAGGAGGTAGAAAAACTACTTTTATATTTCCGCAACACAATGATGTTGCTGCTGGATGACATGGAGCATTATCCAAAATTAGTAAAGCACGGTTGGGCAAACTGTTCTTTTTGTTAAATTTTTCAACTGCTGGAACAAACTGTTTTTCGAACCATTCTTTAAAATGCTGGGCGGTCATCCACGCTTTTTCTGATTCCTGTAAAATACATGAAGTGAATTCATGTTCAAATTTTTTAATGCTCTAGGTTTCTTTGACTTCCCTATAAAGATGAGCGGTAATTTATTATCACCTGTTGCATTAGAGCATGCTAACACTGTCACTCTTTCTTTACTCATTTTAAAGCCTGGGCCTGGAACACAAGACTGCTCTTGACAAGCAAGACTTTTTTTTTGCGGCAACGCTTTAAAATTTAGGCCACTTTCATGATAGTTGTACACTTGTTGTGGTAAATAATTTTCGGATGAAAGCAAATCATCTATTTCTTTTATGAATTCTTCAGCAGCCATGTAATCAGAGGATAATTTTTCTCCTGTTATGCACAACTGCCGAACTCCATGTCTTTTCTTCCAACGATCTAACCATCTGTTACTTACAACAAATGTAGGGTCTCCATCCATTAAGTGTTTAGTTGATGTGCCTTTTCTTGGATAAGTGGACCACTTATCGGCATCCCTTTTTGTCGCTCTTGTGAAAACCAAAGGTAAAGAGCTTCATCATTATTTTCATAATGTGATACTTTCAATGTTTTACATTTTTTAAGAGTCCTTTCCTATGTCGATGAACTAAACTGTTCAATTTTGCTGCGATTCTTTTTCCAATCACAAATTGTTGCTTTGCCGATACCAAATTCAGCAGCTAATTTCATGGCAGATTCACCTTTGTCTAAACGTGCTAGCACATCTAATTTGTCTTTTAGTGAGCATACACTATGTTTTCGTTTATTTGACATAATTCAAATGCTTAAAATATGAAGTCCCGATTAGTTCGGATTATATTGAATATTATGAATTACGGGGTTCTACTGTATTTTGAATTTTATGAATATCATGAAAAAGCTTTAAAAATGTTTTACTGTCAAGAATAAGAATATAGGAAGTACTACGAAAAAGAAGAGAAAAAGAGGAATTTATAAATAGGAATTACAAGTTAGTGAGAAAATGAAAATGTTACAAGTGAATTAATTTTCCATATAAAGAAATTCAAGCATGTAAAATTACCTGAAACTTTAAATTCTGTTAATTTGTTAGCAATATGCTTCTCAATATTTAGTAGATAATTAACCTCCTTCGGAGTTACTAAAGTTAAAGCAAGGCCGCTTCTCCCTGCCCGAGCAGTTCTACCAACTCTATGTACATAGTTAACAGGAACTGGAGGTACACTGTAGTTTATCACTAAATCAACCATTGGTATGTCTAAGCCTATAAAAAGAAACACACAATTATAACCTATTTCAAATGTCATAACTTCAAGAATCTAAAAATTCGGATAGCTAAATAATAAAATGTTTTTTAAAAACACACTTTTATTAGTACACTAAAATGCAGAGTTTTTTATTTTAATTATTCTCTAAATTTTAGGCTTTAATTCATAATTTATTATTATAAATGTTATGGAATCATAAAATCAGTTCTTTCTAAAATTCACTACTAGGTAGCTCCTTTCAAACAGAATCAAAATTAAATGAATCAATTAACTGATAATTAAGTTCTGAAAATATTAAAATAGTGTATTAGTATCAACAATATATATTTATTCAAATTTTCAAAACTTTAGCATATCAGGTAGCTAGTGAAAAATGAATTACAAAATTTCATATTTGACGATAAGAAGCACATAAAATACACTAATATTCAAGGACCCGTATAATAAAAAAACATTTTAAATAATATATTCTAATCAACTGAAATATCCAGTTAATCACTAAAAGCCCAGTCATCTTTTTAATTTAACAGGTTTAAATTATCTTGCAGTTTTTAATGAGCCAGATATTTTTAGGTTCAATGAAATGAGCCCACATACCTTATACCTACTATAAAATCATGATATAACTAGCTGATCCCGCACAAAACATCCGAGTTCAGTTAAAAGTCAACTTAGCTACAATTGATTTAACAAATTAAAGAGCATAAAATTCTCTAAAAATACATGCTTTTATTTTTATTCTAGCTTTAATAGTTTCCCAGATAATGGGTCTCAAAGTTTGTACCAATTTTTAAAACTAGACGATTTAATGTTTTTTTCAAACCCTTCATTGACTGGACTATCCACCCAAGAGTTTTTACAAATTGAGACCAATTATCTCAAAAATTATTAAAGCTAGAAAAAAAAATAAAAGCATGCATTTGTAGGGAATTGCATGCTCTTTAATTTGCTAAATCAAATGTAATTTGAAAATTGAATAGCTTCCGAGATATTCAAGAAAAACTAAAAAAAAGGAGGATGAAATCCAAGATGGCGGCAAAATTTGAGACCCATTATATCGTAAAGAATGAAAGCAAGAAGAAAAATAAAAGCATGTATTTGTAGGGAATTTTAAGACCTTTAATTTGTTAAAACAATTGTAATTTGAAAACTTAATAGCTCTCAAAATATTCAAGAAAAACTGAGAAAAAAGGGGAATGAAATCCAAAATTGTGGAGCGAGCTCCCCCCTCTCCCTCAGGATTTGGGACTTTTAGTTTGTTCATCAGGAGCCCCTCAGAAACGTGTGTACCAATTTTCAAAACTATATGATTTAATATTTTTAACAGCCCCATTTTGGGCCTTCGTTGACTGGACTATAAGAGTTATCTTAGCATGTGTTGACACTCCTGGATGCATCTCGCGCTGGATTCCTTCCCCGAATTCTTCCCTTTCGTCAGCTTTCTTTCTTGATGCATCCAGTAAACAAAGCTTTATGACTATGTTTTCGATTTAACATATTTAACGTCTTGGCGGGGGGGAAGAGAGATAAGACTTTTTTTTATTTTCTCGGGAAAATTAAGCACTTTTAAGGTACTTAAAAAATTGTCTTCAAATTTAAGCACCTTTCATGATGCTACGCACCCTAAGAAATTCATATATTGAGATAATCACGATCATATTTAAAAAACTGCTAACTGCAGCACATATTTTGACTCCATTTATAATTCTTCATATTGAAGAAGGAAGATCTATGAATCAAAGTAATTCCTAAATATGAACAAATCAAAGCAACCCAAATTATAAAAAGCTTGATCAAGGGGATTTATTTTTTCGTAATATGGCAGGTTTGAATAATTAAAATCTGATGAAGAGAACAAGAATTTAAATTCTCGATTTTCACAAATAAAAACCCATCCCTAAAGAATTATTCATTTTTTTTGTAATAACTGATAATCTTATTGATCTAATAAATCTGTTATGGAATTTTATTTATATTAAATTTACAAGTGTTATTCAAGTTTCTGAACCATGTAAAAGGTTAGCACAAACCTCCGAGTGATTAACTACTTAAAATGTGTTATTTGTACAAATTTAAATCCTGCATTCCGTTTATTTTGGTAATTTCATTGTTTCTACCTTACTAGGCTCAAGCCCATGTTCTTTTTTTTAATACCCTAAGAAAATTGTGGAATAATGCCAAAAGAATTTTCAATTCTACTACAACCACAACACCAGTTGACATCATAAACATATGACAATGTACTTAGAATAAATTTAACAATCCTTCATTCCTGTTTAATTGATTAAATTTTTTTCCCCCAAGATCCTTGAAGCTCAAAATACTGGAACATTCAAGTTCTCCTTTCAAAGATACGAGAAACTCTTTACCCCCGCCCCCTTCATAAAATCCGCAATGATAGCTTGCATTCTTAAAGGGTTGATATACAAAAGATAACACTGCTTAGCTGATGGCTATTAGGGAGATTTATTAAAGGGAAATGGGTTACTTGAAATGAGACTCTATCCTCCAACCATCTGGTGAACAAACCTTCAATGAACTTCGGTATACTATCAATCATATTTAACCAAAACTGGCAAAAATTTGCCTGGATATTTAAGGGCACATTACTGTTCTTTACTTGTTACAGGTGTTTATCTTTCCAACATTGAAAGAATTAAAATGTGAGCTACAATGGTAGCTGTTTGTAATCTTTGCGTGCGTAACTTGTAATCCCTTCTTGAAGCAGTAATGCTTAGTTGTCACCCTATTTTACATTTTTTGTTATTTCTCATTAACTAGTAGTTTTGTAATCACTTAATAAATAAAATTAAAATATTTTTCTTCAAATACGTAGTAATTATATTATGAAATTAATTTATTAAAAAAATATACTCAGAAATTGTTTCCAGTTCTGTTGCCTGTATTCTCAGTTACATTTCTAAAAATTAACACAGCTGCATTGAACATTGAAATGAAAGTATAGAAGCAAATAAACAATTTTCTTATAATGTAACAAGAAAATGTTATAGTTATAAAATAACCATAAACAAATATATTTATTAGTAGCAATAAAAATTACTTATCCATTCTTTTTTTTTTGTTCTTAAAAAGATTAAAAAAAAAAAAGCTGGCAACATATGATTGATTGTAATAATATCAAAAATGTTTTATTTCAAAAACCAAACAGACTACATATCAACCTATCCTGATTAATAGTATGTTGTATGTCAGAAAATATTTTATTCTTTTTTCAATGTTAAAATCACAAAGTTCGTCTCTGAATGGCTCCAAGTTCAATATGTAATAACAGAAATTCGCAAGATGAAAAGATTATTCTATTCATCCATCTATTTTAGATAGATGTACTAGAATAAATTAATTCAAAATAATAATAGAATAATTTAAAATGGAATACACTTTATCACATATGAAAGTCTATTCTCTTGAAGTGTACCGTGTTTTTTATTCAAAATCAAGTCTATGCTCAAACTATGATCATGCAATCGGGATGGTACAGAATATTGGGGTTTGAACTATTTGAAAAATATTTGCACTCTAGAAAAATTTCAATATCAATTACTTATAACAAAAAAGAGATAAAAAAAATCTTTTTTGGATTGCAGAAATTTCATTCAATTTAATTACTATAAAAAACTTTTTCAAATAAATTTTTATTTTTGTTAAGTTGTCTTTCATCTCTTATTTAGTTTTAAAGCTTTCAATAAAAAATTCTCCCAGGTGAAAAAACGTTTAAAACTTTGTTTCTAATTCACAGAAACTGTTGGCCATTTCACTGTACCCTTTCCCTATAAAAACATCTAAGAGGAACTATGCGAGCAGCTCTCTGAAGGCAAATTCAGAGACTGGAATATCCATGCTTCTCTCTAGGTAGCCCTATGATCTCTGGTAATATTGACTTCTAGTGGTCAGATCTGAATTACACACTTAGTTAAGAAAACAACAATATCATGGTGGCGATGTATGTTGAATTCATCAACGAAGCTTTTGTTTTAAAACATCTATTCTCTAATGTCTGTGATTTTAAACTATCCTTACTTAGAAAATCATTACACTTTTAAAACCATTTTTCAGTCCAACTTATATGTTTAGTAAGGATTTATACTTATCAAACAATAAGGATTTATTGCAATAATTGTGCTACCCTATTTCGTTTCTTATATAACCTCTGTACTGAGTAAACCGGTACCTAAGTGAGCACCTACCGAGACGATACAGAAAGTAATATTTCGTTTATTTTAATGTTGATTTTTCGAATTTAAATCAAGAAGAATGGTTAATCTGATGTAAAACTGTCAGTTTTAGTGCTGCAGTGGCGCAGAAGAAGACAACTGCTTCAATATGTGAATCTTTAAATTAAATATATAATATTCTAAACTAATCTACTAATATTCTCCATGAAAAGTTATTGATATTGTCTTCACAGAGCACTGAATATGAAAGGTCAAGAATTTAAGCAAGATAAAATTTGCTGCAAAATAGCACCAAGTTTATTTGTAAGGTTGTGCCTATTAAAATGATATATGGCACTTATTTTTGCATCATAGTAAGATAAAGAAAACAGAACATGTTATTTGAATGCCTTTTTTTTACAACCAAAATTAAAACAACAGGTTAGGAAGACCACACCAAATTTCATTTATCTAAGTCTTTGTGTTAATGAGTAATCGCTGCATTACCAAAGTATGCAATCAAATAGAAGTTAAACATTTGATTAGATTTGGTCCAAAATTTGATAATACGGACTCATTTCTGATGATAAAATTTCATCCATCTATTATATCAGTTTTTAAGATATCATACCACATGAACACGGAGCTGTTAGACTTCATGGATGGATTTTATCCAAAATTCTGATAGAAACCTACAAATTAGGTGTAAAGTGATTCACACAACCGCACTCTATATCTCTATATCTTTAATAGTTTTCTGCTATCATGTTCACAGATAGACACCCAAAATTTCAGCTTTTCGGACCTCAGAGACGTCTAAAATGTGAGATTCATCAAAAATCTCGAGTTCGAATTTTTCAATGATCACAATTTACTTATTTGTATTTGTGAGAGTAAAACGATTGCAACTTTTCAACCGAAATTATTTTCCGATTTCCGTAACGCAATACGTACCCGTTCGGATAGTTTAACTTTTTTTTATATAAAAATCGTTCCATGCAACGAAACTACAGTTTGAAAAGATAGATAGTCTAATTTCTATAAACAATGAATATTTTAATAAAATTTGCTTTTTAATAAAACAAGATTTCTGTCGCGATATTTTAGCGTCTAAGGCTTTCAAACCTTATATACCTTAAGAAAGTTCTTCAATTTTCTCCTCAACTTTGATTTGTATGTTGATTTTTTAAGAGAAATTGAACACATTATATGCAGAAATCTAAAAAACTACAATAATAAAGTGTAAAATCATGAAATGCAGAATCAAAAAAAGAGTAGAATGTTAGCTATCCCATAAAAAATACAGAAAAAAAGTAATTTGAACTATTTATTTCACTGGTTAACTATTTACAATACACATTTGTTTCTACATTCATAGATATAAAAAAAAATTATACTATCACTGTATTTGTTAGTTTAGTGAGTTTTAAATAATTTATTCCCATGAAAATACATAAAAGTGATTTAATAACAAAAATAAGTAAGGACAAAAAAAAACCCCAAATCTTACCTCTACTTCTACATAGGGTTGCAACCAGTACCTTGGTCAATACTTGATTTAAATGTATATTAGATATTGTTTTCATGCTTTAAATTAGAATTTAGCCATTGCTGAAAGCTTCAGTTTCTTCCAGAGCATTGGATCAATTTGACAAACCCTAAAGGAAAAATAGAATGCTTGCAGAACAGAAAGAAATAAAACTTTTCTTTTATTAAATAAAAAAGAAATCAAACATATGCTGATTTATTGAAAAGTACCCAGATACAGATTTCTAACATGAGGAATAGACTAAAATTTATAAAATAAATTTTATGTGGAATAATTTATCAGTTTAATGAATTAGTTAGATCTGGTATATCAAAGCCAATTTAACACGTGCTGAACCTAACTTAAATAACATTCACTCTGAAGCCACCAAATCAAAAAAGATTCTTAAATATCTACAGATGAAAATATCTACAACAAATAAAATGTCTCATTTATTTTTTTTCTCCAATTTGAGCAAGATGAATTTTAACTTGTTTACTAAGGTCAGAAGCCTAAACAAAAGGTTTAACTTACTTTAAAAGACTTAATACAGTAAAACTTCTCCAAGTGGTCACCCCTGCAAAGTGAACCCCAGAGGCACTTTAGTTTGGCACATGTCATTTTGAACAGCATATAATAGCCATAATATTAATTTTAATGCCCATAGACATAATGTAAGCATTTATTATTAACTACCTTTTAAACCCTATAGGCCAGGTTGTGTTGTGCATTCAACTCTTAGCAAGCATATTTCTTTCATCTCTCTGACCTTGGAGAAAAGGGGAGAAATTGAGAACAAAAAAAATCATACGCTCATTTCTCTCACAACATCGGAAATTGGATCGAAATTTGTCACTCCTTTCCGAGTACATTTGTGCTGATTTGGACTCTGGCAAAGAAGCTGCTATGGGTTGTGACTACAAGCAAATGAAACTTTCAGCTCAACAAACTTTATGAAAAAATAGATATTACTGCCCATTCCTAAACAACTAACAATGAAATGATTAGGGATTTATTTTTCGATTAAAAAAAATTCAAAAAAGTTACTTCAAAGAAGCTGTAAGTTCTAAGCAAATTAAATTGGTATTTTTTTTTCAAAAAGAAATTTTCAAAGTATTTTTTAACTTTAGTTGATTCTTAAAATTCGCTTTATCAGAAATAACGAATTAAAGCTTGTTTAAATACAGTGAAAAACGTTTAACATGAAAACACTTAACATAGTTAACATGAAATAATACTGCGATACCAACAAAATACTATATAATTTCATACAGTTTTTTTTCTTCTTTTAATACAAAAGAAAAATTGCTCAACACAAAAAGATTTTGTTTCTTAGATAAACAAAATATGCTTTCTATCTCCAATCACATTGCCACTCAGATATTTTTGGCTTATTATTATTATTCATTACAATATGTGTTTGTTTTCAAATTTAATGATGGGTACGTCGAAGTTGGTAAATTATGCATTGAAATCGGTTAATTTCCCTTTTTTGTATTTAAATAATTTTTTTCATGTACGATGATAGAGAAATTGGGACGAAAATAAACCGCTATTTCCATAAAAATAAAGCTGTTTACAGCACAGCAGCTGATGCTTTTTTGGAGGTCGAATGCGGTCGAAAAATATCAGAATCCCCCCCCCCCATTTTTTTACGTATTTTTCAATTACATATATATTATTGCTTGAAGTGCAAATAATGTACCAAATATGATGTGTTGGACAATAAATATTCATAGACTTTCAATGTATGTACCTACAAGTGTAAATTGTAGCAGGAAATAGAATTAATAAAATTTGACAACATCGAAAATATTGAGGAGATTTTTTTCGCATGCTATCATTTAACACGAAATTCTTTTAACATGAAAAAATATTTTGGTAATCTCAGTTTCATGTTAAACATTTTTTACTGTATGTAATTTATACTTCCACATATGAAACTCCTTTAGAGTGGCCATCCCTCTGATCAGCCAATTTCCCTGGGAACAGAGGATGGCCACTGTACAGAAGTTTCAATGTATATCAAGAAACAAGCTCTCTTAAGCAGTACTCTAAATCTATCTACTGATGATTCTGGAATTAAGAAACCCTCAGAGCTATTGCGCATGCGCCAGACATAGTCAATTTCACCAAAATAGGGGTGAAGTGAAAAATGGAGAGATGTTTACATTTTTCTAGAGTGATCCAACTAAGAACTCCGGAAAAACGCTCATCTTACTCATTGCTTGTCATCCATTTCCGGAGTAAAGTCATCCAAAAGTGCTTGTCTTGGCATTTTGAAACGATCAGTAAAACCACTTTGTTTGAAAGATCAATCACTTTTATTTACATTCTAACAACCCTTTAAAAATTCAAAATAAATTTTATTTTGAAATTTTATCTACACAGATGCAGGACACTCTGCAAATGTTTCAGAAAGTTATTCCTTTTTATAAACATTTTTCAACATTCAGCAATCTTACATGAAGAAAAACTTAAATCATTTTTAATCATATCCTATACCATCACCCTAGTTGGAAAAAACCTACTCGCACTCCACAAAATCTTAACTCATGCTGAAAGTGCAATTCATTCAGCAAAGCGAATCAAAAAGCTGTTCTTCATTGCAGCCGAGAGATCCTCGAAAAAATCGGTTAGTATACATAGTAAAGTTAATCAATGAAAAAGAGCATTATTTATAATGCAGAGCTAAAGCAGCCTTCCCTAATCTTATGAAAACTTGCATTTACCTTCCAAAAAAAAAAATCTTCCCATTTTCTACTCCTAAGCTTAGAGCAGTTATTTTGCTCTGCATGACTTCCAACTTCTATGTATTATTTAAATGATTTTTTTGTCATAAATCAATCAACGAAAATAGTTCTCAAAAGAAAAAAAACCACTTTGTGTTTGGTAATTTCTGAATTGACTAGCTGCCAATATCTCTGGCAGTATATATCTTTATAAATGTACTGCATACCCTTAGGATTTCCAAGTTAAGATTCACTGGAAGGCAATATCTATCTTTCAGACTGCATGCTACTTAAATATGTGGTCTGAGGTATACTTAAAACTTTTTTTTTATAATAAAGAAATTAAATACATGCATATACTTACTCGCAATTTTTTGTAAATATAATCATCAATTTATCTTGGTTTTTAGATTGAAAATCATTAATTATCTTTACCAAAAACGCACTCCTCAAAACGCGATTTGGGATTAAAACATATTTTTGTTGTAATCCTGAAACTGCACTATCATCTTCTTGTTTCCACACAAATGGCTGTTCTTTGCCACATTTTATTGCACTTTCCAAGGCAGGAGTATAAGTGGCACTAAATAATAGTGTCTGTCTTTTCTCTGGCACTGCTTCCATAATGACTTCAAGCTATTTATAAGAAAATTATTTATAATATAAATATTTTTAATGAAAATAATTCAAAAGAAATGACAAAGAGTTTAAAATAAAAGCAGTTCTTTTAAAGTTTATGTATTTAACCCATTAATAACAATATAATATATATATACATACCCATATATAACTACTATATATATATATACTCATATATACTACTATATATATATATACCCATTAATAACTTTTTTCAATAATATTTTTATTTTAATATTACAATGAACTGAATGAAAAATGAACTGAAAATGTACTAAAAAAATCCTGCCTGAAAACTTTATGTTTTATTGGACTCCTACGCCTAGCATCCCTATTTAGATGAAGTCCTATTAACGCTAAAAAAACCAATAAAAATCTAAAATTACTAGGGGACTCTGCCCCCTGCTCACTAAAGCTCGCAACCTCCAGGAGGATTGTGTTGTAATCCTCCGAAGGTTTGCTACGCAAACCCTGCTCACTTCGCTCGCTATAATGAAGATACCGTGTGTCCTAGAAGCTATTCTAAAATCTTCATATATATATATGAATCAGCTTTATTTTGCTTCTGATGCTTTAACTTAAATCAGCACAGAATAAAATTTTTTAGCCTCAAAAAAGATATTTTTCTTCAAATAAAACTTACAAAGTAAAGCTGATTTCCTTTTGATGCTTTCACCTTAATAAAGAAGGAATAAAATTTTTTGGCCCTGAAAAGGGCCGTTTTTCATATAGTGAAAGCATCAGGTAAAATTTATGTTGAAAAAATAATTCCTACGAGTTTATTAGAAGTGGCTCCTAAAACAGGACACTAGGCATTAATGGGTTAATACCAAAGCATATAAAACCTATTCTAAGAAGATCATTGAGAATGCTCTAGAGATGATGTTAAATTTGCTTTTATTTTTGTTTCTAAGTTAGAGAATAAATAAGACAAATAACAAATGCAGATCTCTGGTCATCTTATAACTAAGAGAATTAAAAAACAATTAAGAATCTATGAATATTATTAACATGTTGAAATTGTCGTGAATACTTTATTTATTATATCATCTACAGTGTTTGATAATTTTGATCTTAATTATTTAATATATTTGCATATGCTATATACAGGGTGTTTCGGAACTCCACGTACAAACTTGGAGGGGTAGAAAACATTGTTAGGACCCATAATCACATGGTCGGAAATGCCACCCTCAGGAGATAAAGAGACAAATATATAGTCAGAACACCAAAAAGAAAACAGAGTAAAGAGCTTCATTATCCAAATAAGAATACAATGATAGATTCAAGCATCACTGGAAGTATGCCAAGTTTTGCCCATTTTCATTGATGCACAAACATTCTCAACTGTACTTTTCCATACCAGGCATTTCTTGTATCATAGCAGCAGCAATGACATCTCGTGCCACCAGGTCATAATTTACTGAAATTTGGTACACTATAGCCTTCAAGGCATCCTAGAAAATAAGTTAAGAAATAAATCAGATGATCTCGGGGGAGGACATGCAATGGGACCACCATGCCCAATCCATCCACAAAAGTCACATGTGGAAATAGTGTAATGAGATAGAGACCCATCTTGTTGAAACCACTTTCGCCAGTGAACATGTGCCGGAACTTCAATAAGCAATTCTGGAAGAATCTCTTGAAGAAATAAGAGATGCTTATAAGCTTTGGTACGCTCCTTGTGGGAAATCTTTTCCAGATACAATCCTACAGTAGATTCTGGGACACCCCGTATATTAAAAAATATATATGCATAGGTCAGTCACTGGGGACTGATAAACTTCAAGGCAGAATGCATTTATTTAAATTTTCCTTGAACCTGATTATCAACTAGTATAAGCTGTGCTTCGACACGCAACTTAAAAATATAAAAATGCAACTTAAGCCCAAAGGTCCAAATACAATAAAAGTGAAAGCCAAGCAGTTAAAACAGAAAACACTTGCAGGAAAAAGAATCAAACTGGTGATACAAAACAAGTGCAATTAAAAATCTAAATATTGTGGAAAACACTAATGCCCTTTAAATAAATGGAGAAATTCGAATAAAAATGTAAAAATGAATCCTTTAAATCAGTGGTTCCCAACCTTTTCAGTTGTGCGGACCACCTATTGTATGAAAAAATATTTCGCAGCCCACCAACTAAATTTACGATTTAAAAATACTAACATATATAATACATTTATATATTATATGCACGTATATGTCAGCAATTAGTAAAGCTTACTACAAAAGGATTAAAAACATATTGTCTATGAAGCAAAAAAAAAAAAAATACTAAGTGACGACTGTTGAAGCTTCCTTGACTTCGACTCTTTACTAGCATTCTGCGGCCCACTAATATGCCATCTGAGGCCCTCGAGTAGGCCGCGATCCATAGGTTGGGAACCGCTGCTTTAAATAATTAAATGAAGGAAAAAAATAATTATAACTCAAAATGCTACACTGACTTAATGAAATTAAGACGAAGCATAGCACAAATAGTAAGGCACAAAGTTAAACCTCATAAAAGGGTAAAATTAAGAAAAAAAATTACCAAATAAAAATTTTGTTTTGGAAATTAGCACACATATGGAACTGAGAAACCAAACAGCTATATGGCAATGTGTGATGCTATTGTTTACATTGTCTATGTGGTCAGAAGGATGTCAGAAATATGGTTCTCCCAAAGCTGCTCTGTACCAAGGGTCTCAGAGCAAAATCACATCTTCCCAGAGCATTCCAAACATGCTCAATGGGATACAAGTACAGAGACTGAAGTAGCCACTATGTACTAAACCAGCGGTTCCCAACCTTTTGGTTTTGTGGACCACCCGTTGTATAAAATGTATTTTTAGGCCCACTGACAAAATATGCAAGCAAAAAATACAAACACATATATACAGGGTGTCAGAGAATTGTGGGACACATCCCAAAAATTAATAAAAAAACCCTAATAATGTTACAACTAAAGCATTTTTTTTTTTTTTTTTTTTGAACGAGAGAGCAAATAATTTTTTCCCCAGATAGGTAATCACATAGTTAACGTGGTGTTACGGAGCTCTAAATTTGCCACAGAGAGAGAATTCCATATGCAATGCCAAATGTTGCAATGTAAATATCAGGCTATGCATCTGCACTCATGATGCAATTTAGAATATCAGGCTAACCAGTACAAAAACAAAACACAACTGCATTGCAAAAACTAAAACTTTATATATTAAAAACAATCTAATATACCATCTTATAGTTATTCAGAAACAAGTGGCAAAACCTGATTGGCTGTGATGTCATAACTGGCCATGACATCATAGAAAATGTACACGCCCATATTATGACATCACTAACACAAACAATCAAGATAAATGGAAACCAATCATTTTTAAATGTAAACAAAGATTCAACTAAATATTTATACGATTTTCGGAGCTTGAAAAAACTGCTAATAAACTAACAGCCATTGATCGCAGAAGCCAATGAGCGTTTTTTGGTTTCCTTTTTTAGTTTTTCTTGAAAATCTAAAAAAATATCCAGTTTTCACACTACATGTGAATTAACAAATTAAAGAGCATAAAATTCCCTACAAGTACATGCTTGTATTTTTCTTCAAGCTTTATATTTTTGTAGATACTGGCTCTCAAAATGGAAGGATATTTTCAATAATTTACGGCCACCTAGACCACCGTAACGGCATGTTTCCTATCTGAAAAAAAAAAAAAAATTGAAATGTGCTCTCATTAAAAAAAGAAAAACGTAGTTTTAACATTATTAGGGGTTTTTTTATTAATTTTTGAAATATGTTCCACAACTCTTGGACACCCTGTATATTATATGCCCACATATGCTGATATAATTAGTGAATTTTCCTATAAAGGAATAAAAATATATTGTTTTAAAAGCAAGAAAACGAATGAAGACTCTTGAAGCTACCCTGCCTAGCATTTTGCAGCCCACCAATACGCTATCCGAGGCCCAGAAGTGGGCCGTGGCCCATAGGTTGGGAACCACTGTGCTAAACTATTAACTGATGATGATCTTCCATAATATGAGCCTTTTCAGGTCTGGCATGGTCATCTTGTAGATAAAACTATCATCTATTGAACCAACATAATGTCATATAAAATATCAAGAATATCATCCTTGTAGGCTTTTGCAGATACAATTCCACATGAAAGACAAGGAGATTTACATGTTCACACAAAGAGATATTGCCTCACAAGAAGATCTTTCACATGTTTAATGGATGATAATAGGATTTAGAGTCTCTAAATTAATCTATATCTGCTATTACTTTACAAGGTAAACATGGACTGAAAAGAATAGCCCTCCAATGATTTGCAGTCTAGAACACATGTTGGCAGACCCACCTAAACTCTTGCAATGCCAGAAAACAATGAAAAATCTTATCTATGCTGGATTCTTAGCCATTTCATCATTAAAATCTAAGCTAGTAATTTTTGAGACTGATAAGATACCATCCACTTATTTCGTATAAGATCACATTAGAATTTTAAAATTCATTTGTTGGTGAAAATGTATGATAGAAATGTAATAAGAAATTAGTAGAAAAATAATGCAATAATAATGTAATAATAATAATACATACATCATCAGTAAATGATCCACTAAGCATTCTGTCTGCTTCATCTATTATCAACATTTGAATGCGCTTGAAATCAGTATCATAACCACTCTGCATCATGTCAGATAGTCGTCCAGGTGTTGCAACAATAATATGAGGTCCTCTTGCAATCTGTGCACCTTGCTCAACTTGGTTTAATCCACCAATAATCAGACAAACCTACAAGATAAAAATTTTAAAAAATGAGACAAAATCTGTTTTCTATCAAGCATGGTTTAAAATATTTGTAAAGGTCAGTAAATTAATTCGACACTTCCATATTTGTTGTTTTTTAAAATCAAATGCACTTAAAAAGAACGTTCCTTAACATCCTTTCCTACTTTTGCATTGCATGCAAGATTGATTGCTTACATTTTTTAACTAAACACAAGTCTGGATGAGATGAAGCATTAAATGCATCACAGCAAACCAATATTGTATGAATATAAACAGGCAAGTCAAATTCAAATGCTAACAGGGGGCAGAGGTTTGTGTTTACATGGTTTGTCTTAAGCTTTCTGTAGGAAGTTAGATTTATTTGAAACAGTGCAAAAAAGTCATAACAGAATAATTAGTCATTTCTTCCTCACACTAGACATCACTTCTTTGATAGCACATTTTAAAACCTCTGATGTCTCCTCTTGTTAACATGTCAAATGTCAACCTTTCAGCATGTATAGCCTTTGGATAATTAGAGGAAAGATACCAACTAATTAGATGACAATCTGCGATTTAATGTCTGAATGCAATCTCCAGTTTATCACATCTCAGCTTTAGCTTTCATCAGCTAAAATAGTTTTCAAGCAAACTTTTGCATTCAATTAAAGCAGTCAAAATTTCATGTCTCCTTTCTTTAATAGTAGCAGAAATATATAAAACAATCATACAAAAAGTAAATGACCATCTTATGTCCATTTGTTATGCCATCTATCCCATAAATAATCAATTTCGAATATGCATGAATTATTTATTTTAAAAGTTATGATTAACCTTTTAATATTATTGCATAGTATTTTGAAATTAGAGATCTATTTTTAAATATTAAATTATTAATGTATCTTATTAGCAAAATAATACATTTTAATAAGTGAAGTCAGTCGGGGCAGGCCCGAAGGGGGCTTTTAAATGATGCGAGCACACAAGACATTGTGTTTTTGAAGGCCCCATGCTGGTGATTCATTTTGCAAAATGGAAATTGATTGCATTGATTTATTTAATGAAATCGAAATTTGTCATCGAGATTTGCTTTCCAGGATCACAATTAAAAATTAATTTACTTGAATTGCATCCAAATTCTGTTACTGTTCTGAATATTGTATAGATGAAACCCATTTCCATTGCATCTGCAGAAAAATCCTTCTTGAGATTGAAAATAATAAAATATAATTTAAGATCCAGCATTAGTAAAAAATTATTTACTTCCTTAACAATTTTATTTATCAAATCCAAACTAACCAAAAAACTAAATTATGATATTATCAATGAATTTGTTATAAAACATGTAAGGAAATGAAACAATTATTTTTTGTTATTTGATTTAATAATGAGTGATTGATAACTTTTTAAAAAAGCTTAATTATTTATCATGTTCATAATTCCTTAAGACCTTACTATACTAAATTATGCAACGCAATAAATAGTAAAATGCAATAAATTATATTGTTGTGTGAGATTTTTTTACGGCCCCTCAAGTCAACTTTGCACCAGGACATGCTTTTATCCAGGCTGTTCCTGTTTGCAGTTTTGTAAGCCACAAATTATCTTTTACAAGCCTTTAACTGCAAATGACCACCACAGGTTGTCCTTTCATTGTTGACAATTGATCATGCAGCAGGTGTCCCCCCCCCCTCCTGTAATTTCTTTTAAGGAAGGGATGATTCCATTTTGTTTCTGCGAATGAAAAATTACCCTTGGTTCTGAGGCAGTGGAATTCTCACTCTAGCTGAGCTCAGAGTTAAAATTATGCTGACAAAAAAGTAAACACTATACTCACTTGTACTTGTGCAGGCTTTCCTATAACCTTTATTTGATCAAAAATTTGTTGAGCTAGTTCTCTTGTTGGTGTAAGTATTAGAGCAAACTTAGAAACAGGATTAATACACCATCTATGCAGCATAGGACAGTCGTATGTCCCTTAAATAAAAAATGTGCAAAGTTGGATCAGTCAGTGTGGTTTAGGAGGAGATGTGGATCATACAAACATAGTTACAATGACTTTTATTTAAATTAAGATG
>BGPR01000537.1:285191-323360 GCA_013235015.1 Araneus ventricosus
GAGATATATTTCTTTTGATATATTTCAGATTTCATTGATATATAAAAAGAAGGGAAAGTTAAAATGGGGGGAAAAAAATGAAAACTGATAAAATAATTGTGTTGGAATATTTTTTTTTGCATAAACATGACACATTTTTTTTTTTTGAATTCAAGATCAGGATATTTTCATTAACTTAATTGTATGTTTTCTGATGAATCATACAATCAAAATGTTAAATTATATTATCTTTCTGCATTTAGAAAATTTTATAAAAAAAATTATTAAGAAAGACTTTAATACTTTTACAGGAATAACAAGCTCACCCCTGTGACAACATCACTGTATCCCTCCAATTATGGAAGGAAAAGGCTGCTATATCAAAGATCTGGAAGTGGTAAAAACACTCAATTTGTTCTGTCGGTAAACCTCGAAAATTTTCGATTTTATGAAAAAAATATTTATTATTTCACTGTCTTTTCTGAAAAATTTGAAACAATCCTCGTTTAAAAATTCCCATAATTATGAAAGTTATGAAGGAAAATGTATCAGCTCTTCAACGTAAACATTAAATATGGCCATATCTCAGTGGATTACGTTTTCGCCAACAAGCAGAGCATTTTTACATATCGCCAAGTTGAGTTATTTCTTTATTTTCTTCTTCTGTCGCCTCTGTGGTGTGGATGCGGTTGAGTTGAATTAATGATGTTACACACGATCACGTTTTTTAAAAATATTATTCGGTTTCGTAATGTAGATTTGAATTCTGTTGAACTACTTTTAGAACCTTTAATAATCTAAATGTTTACATAGAGATGTAATACTATTTAATATGTCAGTTTTACGAATTCATAAGATTCTGATGGAATAGCGTGTGACAATTCGTGCGCACGTTGAATGCTCGAAGCATTTTCGAAAAAAAGGATACTTTTTATTTGAATGCAATAAAACTGTAAATGGGATTAAAAATGTGCTCAGTATAAAATTCTTTCGCAATTCTTAACTTTTCTTTGATAAATGCAGTATGAGATTTAATTATGGCAATTCCGACTTAATTTCATCGTTCAAAATCAGATATCTGGTTGAAAAATGTAATCAAAATAAAGTACATGTTGAAAAGATTTTTTTACATGTTCTATTTATTATTAAACTTTTGATATAATATATTATTTTATCGCATTAAATACTGTCTTGTCAAACAATAACGATGTTTGTAACTGAGTACTGTTACTGGAAATAAACCCAATTTTTTCAGGGATTGTAACTGCGTTTCCATATATTTACAAATTTGTGCAAAATAATCGATTTCTTATCTTATTTTTTCTCTCATGAACAAATTATTAAAAAAGTTTTATTTTTTTAATTGAGGGATTGTTGAATTCATTTTTTATTTCAATTTTAGTTGAAACTCTTAAATATTTTATTTTTCACTGCCATTTATGAAAGAGAATAGCTTTAGTAATTTTCTATGTGATGCATAATAATATAAATTCTAACTCATTTTACAATATTCTTAACGGGACTTTAAAAAAATATTGCTGGTTTTGCATTTAGTGACTTGTTTCAAGTTTGATAAAAATCGAAATTGATTAATAAAAAAATGGCCTGCTTTAACAATTCATATTACAGAGAAATTATTTACATTATAACCACACACCTACCCTCTCCTTTCTTTCAAACGCATTCAATTACAGCATTCTAAAAGGGGTTTAAAAGACAAAGGTTTATGATATATATTATTACACTATAGAATGTACCCATAGGTTAATTCTATTTAGGAAAATATTAAATTAATAGCAACTATTTTCTCTCAAGTGCATTTCAAAATTAATACGAAATGGAGTTAATAGATTTTGTTCTTGATCAGCAGAACTGGAAGAAACATTGTGGGGTACTGATTTGTTTCCTTTTGGGGATGTTCCAGCCATAGCAATTCCTAAAAAGAATTTAGTACATAGTAAAACCCAAAGCAGGAAATGTGAGATGAAAAACCGCTACTTTTTCCTGATTCCCATAACCATTTCATTGCAGACAAAAAGATTTACACTGCAGGGAGATTTTTCTCCTGACACAAGATGATACATTGGAAAAAAGGCTCTTGTATACTATTGATGCTAATAGTTGTTCAGACATGGAAAATCATAGAGTTTTTCTACGATAAGCTAATTAGATTGAATTAAAAAACATACTACATTTAAAATGTTCAACTTCCAGTTAAAGTTAATGCATCTGATCTCTCTATCGAAGTTGGATTTGTTTGACAGATGAATTAATCATATTTAATTTTTAAACTAAAGTAATATTGAAATTATGCTATAATATACTGTCATTCCCTTTACATGTTAACAGCTGTCATAATTAAAATTTTATGATTATCAATAAATGACTGGCATAATAAAATGAAATAAAGCAGTTGTTTGTTATTAAATGAGTGTTTGTGTAAAGACAAGAGTTTCTTATTTTGTTCCTCAGTGTTTTTAACAATATCTTCTCAATTAATGTTGCTTTGTTTTCTCTAACATTAAAGGTTGACTTGCCTGCTTATAAATGTGATATTCACATTTCAATACTTGAATTGCTTTTTAGGGTCCATTCAAGTGAGGTGATCCATTTAAATTTTTGACTTAAAAGACTTTCTGTAAAAATTCTTTCACCTTTTATTTTACCAAAAATTCAATTAAAGCAAAATATTTTTGTCCTACTATAGCTAATGAATATCTTTTCTAAGAACTGTATGTTATAATATCCTGTATAACATATTAGTTGCTAAATACATGGTGAGGATTTTATGAGAAAATTAGCCAAATAACTAACTCAAATGTTTAGTTTGATCTCTTTGAAAACCTCAACTTTTATTCACTTCATTAAAGTTTAGATAACTCATGATAGAAGAGTTTCTTTCTAAAATTTGCTGTCGATATCCAACTCAGGAAAATTTTACCCTTCAATAATTGCTCAAACATAGAAGCTTTTAAAATTTTTCTTGAAGTATGAAGTTGGCATTAATAAGAATAAATAAATAAAATTAGCTGTGCATATTCTGATTATTGCTTAAAGGAGAGAGATTTTTTAAAAGTGTTTTTCCTCTTTAAGACTTTTTCCTGACTGCATTTTAATAATTATCATGAGCTTTCAGGCTTCTAATTCAAAGTTAGCTCTTTTCTTTTATTGTCACAAATAAACAGTAGACAGACTCTTCTTTTACTGTCAAAAGGAAACCGTGGCGAATCCAGGATTCTGGTCTGGAGGGGGCTGAGGTCATAAAAAGTTTGTATCGTAGTGACGAATTCAAACCACATGCCTTATGTAAACCAAAACACCTTAACTTTACAGACTTTCCTCACCTGACAGTAAGAATCATATAAAGAACACTACAATACTTTTGATAATTTAATAAAAAAATGCAATGAAATACCTAGTCAAAAAATGTTTTCGACCGCGTCAATGCTACAAGTGCAAGTGGGATGACTAGAAAAGTAGGAAAATTTTCGAACCTGTCAAGCCAGAAAGCAATGTTGTCATGATTTTATTATTTTTTAATGAAAATTAAGAACAAACAGTTGTAGTGATTTTAAATAAAATTAAGAATTTTGATTTAGATCTGGGGCCGGCCGCCCGATACCCCCCCCCCCCGGATTCGCCACTGAAAGGAAATATTTTTCAAAAAACAATTACTCATGCAAATATCAAAGCCTTGTGCATATATTCAATTTCTAATGAGGAAGGGAATAAATTATGTCAGTTAACTGATACATCAATAAAAGGAAATACATTTGTGTGAGCTCATAAAAAATGTTCAATTTTCTTCTTTAAGACATTGCCCTGTCTCTTCAATGCAGGGACTTTTCCACGCCTGCAAGATAATAAATAAATGGGAAAAAGATTATCCTATATTATTGATGCTTATAGTAGTTAGAACGTGATCTTACTATATCATTGGTGCGCAAACTATTTTCATTTCCGACCTCCTCACTTATTGTAAAATTTTGTCGGGACCCCCAGACCATGTGACCACATTTTTTGCAGAAAAACCTTATTTTTTTTATTGTCAAATAATTTCTTTGAATTTAGCAACCCACGGTTTGCGCACCACTGTACTAGATGAATAAAAAGACTTGATTCCATTTCCAGTTGAAGGTAATTTGCATCTAATTTCGTTATCCAAACGAAGTTGGATTTGTTTGTCAAATGAATTCCTCATCTTAAAAATGTTTAAATCAAAGTATCTTACTTGTTATTATCTGTTGCATAAGACTTATTAAAATTAAACAAAACAGTTTTTTTTTATTAAATGAGAGATCGTGTTGCCTTAGAATTCATTAAATATTGCTGAATTTGGATTTATATTGTTTTCTATTCGTACATTGCGGAATTGAGTTTCACTGTTTTCTGTAACTCGAAGTTATTTGACTTATTAGAAATTTTAAAAGACAAGAGTTCCTTATTTTTTCTTCTGTGTTTTTAACAGTTTCTTCTCAATCATTGCTGCTTTGTATTCTCTTTAATTTTCCTAGTTAGGAATGTAATATCCACATTTCAGACTTGAATTGCTTTTCGGAATTAATTCAAGTGAAGCTATCCATTTTAAATTTTGACTTGCAGAGTTTTTCTTTAAAAACTCCATCAACTTTTATTTTACTATCAATTAGTTTAAAGCTGCATATTTTTCCCACAACAACCAATGAATATAACATAGTTATTAGTTAACATAAATTAATTGATGAGTGTGGTAGTCGCAAACTAAGCAGTGACGGAACGCTCGCGTTTGGGTGACAAAGATCGCAATCGCTTTTATAATTTTTTCTTAATTATTTTTCGGAGAGAAAAAAAAGGCGTGTCGAAACGGCGTTCCAGGTTCACTTCACCCCTGTAATTGAACATTTATATATGCTACTTTCAGATTAGCATTGTAAAAGTATAAGTTTGATAAAATGAGATCCAATCAGTAAAATTTATTCGTACATCACTTGGCTCTAATTTGCTTATAAGCATTTCCTACAAGGAAAGAAAGAATGTCTTTATTTATTTCCCCGAGACCATCAGCCAAATGTTCGCTTATTCTGAGAAGTTTCATAAATGGAAAAAAAAATATACAGATAGATATGCCAACACATGCGTTGTTATAAAATCCTAAATCTATTTAAGACTTTAAAAGTACAGTAGAGTTGCTGGAAAAGTACAGTTGCTGGAATTTTGAACATTCATATGGTGTTTAAGAGTAGTTAGTTTGTTTCGCATTTTTCATAAGAATGATTTCATTTACTGCTTTTCTTATTTAATTTCTTAGTGTTGAGGGCGTACATGTATATATTTAATGCATTTTTTTGGCACATTTCCCATTAAAATATTGTATGAAATACGAATGCTTCTTTACAAAAAACAGATAAAAATATATCCCCTTCTCTTTTCATAAAACGTTTTTTGTCTGCTTATTGTGGAAAGAAAATAGCACTTTTTGTGTTATGGTAGAAGAATCCACGTTCGTTTAATTGGATTACTGACAATGAATTTTCGCAATTCATTTTCCGAACTAAATAAATGACATTTCTGAAAATATCCCAAGGAGAACCAAGTATAAAGTTAGCTGCATCTATTGTTAGAATCCCATTTCAACCACATTACATATAGTACACACATAAACTTAAATTATTTTATATTTTCACTTTGCCGTTCTCTAATTATATTTAATACCAGAAAATCGCCCGTCATGGTATGACGGGTGCCAATTGCTTCTTCATTCGAGAGATTTCCTGTCCAATCTGACGTGTTTAAATAAATATATATGCAAGAGAAATGTTTAACATTGATTGAAAACAAATAAAACACGGTTTATGACAGGAAATATATTTTTTTATTTACATATTTCTTTTTTTAAAAAACCTCTTGGTGAACAACATTCCTTGTGAAGTATTTTTCGTTGTTTAACAATTTTATTGTAATTCAATAACTATGAAATTCTCAGCTTGTCAAACATAAGCCAAAAGTTAAAATTTCAAAGGAATTCTTTTTCGAAATTCTAATCAAAACAAAGCACTTCTCTGCTTGTCAAACGTTGCCAAAAAATATAAAATTTTATCATCACGATTGCAATAAATAATCAGATGCATCGTGGCGTCCAAACTATATCACGCGCATGATATACCACTGACGTAATTTGCTACTTTCTATTAAAAAACGGAAATTAATTTGAAATATATGATTAATGTAATTTAAAATTTCTCGGGAACTATTGATCATAGCGAGATAAATTTTATATCAATCGATAGCAAATTTTATTCCATTATTTTAGAACTATTAAATTTGAAATTAGAACGACAATTACTTTTTAAATTTAAAATTACGGAAATTTAGGTACTCTAACAATGAAATAATGCTGTTTAACGTCTCGCAGAGATATGGCGCGAGTTTTATTGTTGGTGACGTGAGAGCGTTACCGAGAGACAGATCTGGACTATTATATTAGTAATTCTAAAACTGAAACAAAGACTTACTTTTCAGCTAAAGAAACATGAGAAATTTCTTTCAAGATATTTTTTCTGCTCTAGCAAACATAAAAAAAAGTGAGAATTAAGAAAATCTCTCTGATCATGGGTCAAAGTATAAATCTATAAATATAAAAGAGTATTTTTTTAGTATGTATACGTTCGGGTTTATTTTTTAGGGTTTTTGTTCTTTATGCACGTTCAGACCGTGAGACTTACCGGGGCCAAATTCGGGCGCAGTGATGGATTAGCACAAAAGAGAGCTAACGGCGTAAGAATTGTTTTAAACTTCGAATTGGACTTTTATTTATTTAATTTTCAGAGGTAAATTATGGCCTATTTTCCTTCTTTCTCCATTCAAATATGCGCAAGAAGAAAAGTTATGTTTCTGGAGTTTAATTTATCAGTTCTTGTATTTTTGCTTTTTTCCTCCTTATATGTTATATTTCCCTGTAAGTCAAACGGTGTGTGCGTATTTTCAATTCTACTGTTCAGCAACGAATTCCGAGACTACCACTTTTGGACGATTCTACACCGCAAGGGGGGTGTCAGGCAATGAGTCATATGAGCGCATTTCTGGAGTTCTTTGTTAGATCACGCTCAGTAAAATGTAAACATCACCTTTCCATTCTTCACTTTCCCCCTATTTTGATGAAAATAACTCCACCCGGCGCATGCGCAAAAGCGCGGAGTGTTTCTTAATCCGTTACTAAACAATAAGTACTTATACACACATACATTACACAATATTAATAAAAGAGAATAGTTTAAGTAAAATAAAGTTGTATTTGAATCCTAACAATATAAATTGTAATTCATTTTGCAATATTCTGAATGGGACCTTAAAAATGATTTTTAACTGGGTCTGAATTTAGTAACTTGCTTAAATTTTGATAAAAATCGAAAGTGTTAAATAAAAAAATGTTAATTTTAACAATTCATGCTACAGAGAATTTTTTTACATTATAGATACACTCCTCTTTTTTTTCAAAAACATTCCTGACACCAGTGGAAATTGGAGGGGGGCAAAGGTTTACGAGAGATATTAAACTACAGAATTTACCCATTAGGTCAACGCTTTTTATTTGGACATACTAAATTAATAGCAACTATTTTCTGTCAAGTACATTTCAAAATTAATACAAAATGGAGTTAATAGCTTTTCTTCTTGATGAGCAGAAGTGGAAGCAATCTTGTGGGGGAACTCATTTGTTTCTTTTTGAGGATGTTTCAGCCATAGCATTTCTTAAAAGGAATTTAGTGATTGTAAAACCCAAAAAAGGAACGTAAAATAAAAAACCTTAACTTTTCCTTATTCCCATTGCATTCTCACAGCAGATAAAAGAATTTACGTCGCAGAGATTTTTCCCATGTGCAAGAAACATCAATAATATAGAAGAATCTTTTTCCCAAGGGGAAAAGATAATTCATGATAGAAGAATTTTTTTTCTAAAATTAGCTATCAATAACATACACAGGAAAATCTTACATCAATAATTGCTATACATTGATCAAACTTAAAAGATTTTAAAATTTTTTTTGAAGTATGAATTTTACATTCTTATAAAGAATAAATAAAATTAGTTATTGATATTCTGATTGTTGCATAGATGAGAGAGATTTTTTGAAAGGGTTTTTTTCATGTTTAAGACTTTGTCCTGACACTTCTGTTAGAATAATCAAGAGCTTTCAAGCTTCTAATTCCAAGTTAGCCCTTATCTTTTATTAGAAATAAATATAATTTCTTTCTTCATTTTTTTAAGAAATCAACTACTCATGCCAATATCAAAGCACTGTGCAATTTTTGATGGGGGAGGGAATAATTTGTGTCAGGTAACCGACACATCAATGAGAGGAAATACATTTGTATCAGCCCATAAATACTTTTTATTATTATTTTCACAAAATCACACTCAAAACTTTCACAGGGAGAAAAAATTGCTCTTTGTACATGAAAGAAATCAAGGATAAAACACTCAGAGAAAATTATATTCAATTCCCCATATCCTTAAAAAATACAAATATTTCTCATTTATAGGTAATTTAAATATTAATTTATGTACAAAATTGGCATTTAACAAAACTTTGTTAAGGATAAAACCCATGTTTTCAGTGAGAAAAAAATTATGAAAAGGATGAATTTAATAAACATAAAAAGTAATTATATATTTTAAGTGCAAATTATATTTTTGAATTTAAAAGTTGGCACATCACTGGGAGACAATCTTTGTTTCTGAAGAAATTTAGCTATTTTTGCAGAAATTGCAGATCCATTGCTTCCTTGATAATTTCTTCTCAAAGTTCACACATTCCCAGTGCTACCACTGATGGCAATACTTGCACTGAACCATATATTTTTTGGTAGTTGCTGTGTGGCACAAATTACAGTCCCATGATGCTTTTTTTGTTCAACCACTGCTTGTACTTTTGCCCACGCCTCATCTGTTAGAAATTGTCTGATACACGAAATATTTATGTCGATTATGTTATCATCCATTTCTTTCAGATATTCAACTTCAGTCAAGCTTCCATTTGAAAGAGAGGAGAATTGTTGCTTTAAAATATTGTTAAAAATATTTTGTTGATCGCTACTTACTATTAAATACTTGCATCTTATGTTTGCATTCATTTTCTGTCACTTTCTTTAAACAGTAGACTTCGTGGTCCGTCTCGGGAACTGAAATAGCTAAAATGAAATTTTTTGTGATATCTTCTTTTTCTTGAAAAGAAGATTTTCAAAGCTTATTGTGTATTTTTTGTTGTTTTTTCTTAGTTGAAAAAAATGAATTTTGTGTAATAATATTTTGGTTTCCGTTTGCAGAGGATTTTGGCAATTTATTTTCTTGATTTCCAATTTTAATAAAATTCACTATGATGTTTCTTAGCTTAGCGTTTATTTCTAAAAAATTGGCTTTATTTGTCACAGAATCTAATATGCTTGCTTGGTTTCTTATTTCTTCCAGCAGTTCTTCAGTATTTTTTAAAAAATCTGGCACCCTTTGTAGTTTTTGGTTTGTATCCTGGATTAGATTATGTACGTTACTAATTGTAGTTGAAATATCTCGAGGGATATGTGTATTTATTTCTTTATGTGTTTTCTGCAAACAAGATGAGCATGTTTGCAGATTGTGTCATTAACCACGCTGTCCAAATAGGAACATTTAATTTCGTGAATGAAAATGTTGCATACACTACATTTTACACTACACGTTTGAGAATAGCTTTGCTGTTTTATTTCAACATTGTAGTTAGAATTTTCTGCTTTGACAATGTATGAATCTTCGGATTCTTTAGGTATTTGGATAAAATCTAACTGGAAGCTCCTCTTGTGCCTGGATAAAATAGTGCGAATTTGGGATGAAATTTTACCTCTTTCCAATTTTATTATTCTCTGGCAGCCTTTATTTTTTATGTATTCCATCATCTTGTACAAGCAGTGGTGTAAGCGTTTATTAGATTTTCCACAAAGAAAATGGTATTTTAAATCTTTGTGAAAGGATTTCGGATGATTGTTTGTCATTACCAGTGAACCAAGTCTGTAGCATTTAGCGATTTCTTTTACTCTGTGTTCGTAGTTTGTTAAAAAATAATTGCCAAAATTTTCGGTATCTTTTATCAACTATTAAGTCACTTTTAAATTTTTCGAACATGGTTAAAAATTGTTCCTCTTCAGTTTCCGAAAACATAATTGAGAAGATTTTATACATCACACATGCTTTTATTTTATCAGAAATTAGTCGATTCACCTGTGATCTTATAATTTTATCAAAGTGGAAGCTATACAATAATTTATGCTCAGAAAATCCAAAAATATCCACCCATGCATTATGAAAAGCTGGTGCGTCGTCGCTCATAAAAAACTTTGTAGTTAAGTTTTCAGCCAAATTTTTTTAAACCAGACCACAAATTTTTTTTAGTGCTGTGTAGTCTTCTCGATTAGATATACACCAAGCAGCAGCAGTGGTGGCGCCAGAGATGTTCCGCATGCCTTGTGGGGGTGGGAGAAGGAGGAAGGATCTACCAGCCAGCAGTTAAGTCACTCAGAAGTGCGTTAAACACAATGAGGACTTTTTCTTTCTTTGTTGTTGCTTTTCTGCAAGGTCTTGCTGCTTCTAGCAGGGTGGGGAATTCTTGTAGCAGTGTTTTCATCTCTCTCAGAGCTTGGATTGATTCCTTTAATTCGTTCAAATCATTGGCCACTCCAGGATTCTGTTCTGTGCTTTTTTCCTCTACTTTTTCATCTTTCTTGCTCTTGTCTTCTGCGGCTTGGGAGTAAGTTCTTCCTGATTGCCGGACTGAGGGCTTTTTGATGGTTGGTGTAATGCTTTGCAGCCTTTCCAGGCCGCCAAATGACCTTGCTCTCCACAATTAATGCAGGTAGGATCGGTGATTTTTTTCTTTTATGCTGCATTCTCTGGTTGCATGCTGGCCGTTGCACTTAATGCACCTGGGACGCATTTGACAATTCCTCGCAGAGTGAAAGTATCCGGAACAATTGAAGCAAATTGTTGCCTTTTTTCTTTGTCTATACGGTACTATCTTTACTTTAAGGTAGCAGAGCTACATCTCGTAAGTATTTGCGTAGTTGTCGTATTTCTGAACATCGATCAGATAGAGCGGCAGGTGCCTTTTTTTCTTGTAATTTTCCATCTGTGATGCTCTTCCTATCTTGTACCCCTTTTTTTCCAGGCTTTGGATAATTTCTGAGATTTCCATATCTATCGGGAGGTCTCTTATGATTACTTTCACCGGTCTATCTTCTTATGCCTCACTGAGCACAAATTCCAATTTTTTCTGCTTGAGTAGATTGATAATTTTTTTCTCTATTTTTTCCTTGGTGTCTGCTTTAATTCCGATGAATTCTCTCCTAAGTCTATTTTCAGTGTTGGGAAATTGTTGATTGATTTCTTTGAGGAGCAGGTTGTAGTTCGGAATGATCTTGAGATTGATTTCAGGTACGCTTTTCGAGGTTTCCTTCTGGTTATTTTCCTCTGCTAGCTGGTTATATGTATTTACTGTTTTTACTGGAGTTGGTTCCGGTTGTTGGGTCTCTCTGGCTGCCTTGAGAGGAGAAACCATTTGGAATTCTTCCTTCGTCTGTTTTCCCTTCTACTGATGTCATGGCGGCTAGTTCATGGTCATCAATTATTGAATCAGTATCCATATCCGTACAGCTGGTGGCCTCCACTTCTTTGATGGCGTCTTCTTTCCTGAAAACTGGATGCTTTGTGCAATTAAGCACTGGGCATTCTCCGGTCATCTCAATCACTTCGTTAGCTATTTTCATGGCTTCATTGAACCTCTCGACGTCTTTCGCCGCTCTCATACTTGCTTCAGAGTTAGGAGTAACTCTTTTTAGGCGTTTCCTAGCACGTCTGAGCATTTGCCGTGTTAGGATCCTTTTTGACTCATATTCCTGAATTTGTTTGCAGTCGGCAAGTTCTTCTTCATTAGGAGGTCCCCCTTTTCTTTCCTGCTCCATTCCTTCAATTCTGCGAGAAAATCTTCACCTTCACTATCCATCGTTCAGCTTGCCGTAAAAATGGCAAAGTCCAAAAATGCCTAAAAAAGGCAAAAAATAAATTTCAATAATCGCTTAGAAAGCCGTGCCCCAGACTATAAAACAATCTGGAGCACAATTCCAAGTATATTCTTAATTATCCGCTCGGATGCGAAAGGATTTCAAAAGCTGAAACACGTGCTAAAATCGCGTGCATTTGCTAGTTGTCAAGGGGAGGTGAAAAAACACGACCTTCACTGACGACTGTCAAGTGGAAATGATTCGTTCACTCCGGTACGAATACGAAGATCCGGATCCTCAAAAGGAACGACCGGATCCGATTCCGACCAAAAGTTACGAATCCACCGAATCAGATTCATGAAGAATCCGCGGAATTGGATACGTGAATCGGAATTGGATTCACTCTGATTCCTCGGATTCGGAATTACTGATTCCGATTCAGAATCACTGATTCGGCTCCATAATTTTGGAAGAGGATTTGTTTCGTTCTGGAATGAACGATACATCATTTGGGGTCATGGATGATGCAGATAAGTTTCTTTGCGAGGAGCAGGAGAGGATGGTAAGATTCGGTTGACGCTGTGCATACAGATAGATTTCTGAGGTTGTTTACAAAGGAACCAGTAGAATAGTTGGTTTGACCGATGATTCTTTTCATATTGCTTGAGAAGTAAAAGAGTTGCTAGTGAAAAAAAGATGCAAGTAAAATGAATTCATAATTATAATTAAAAATAATAATAATTTTTTGTTCTTAACTCAAGATTTCAATATCAAAAATAGTTTCCTTAGTTGAATCTCGGTACACTGAAATTAATATATTTGATAAATACTATTTAAGAGAAAAATTTGAGTCTGTACTTTTTTCAAACAGTCAAGAATTTTTGGTATAAAAGTTTAAGATAAGTCAACAAATAGGCAAGCATTTAAAAAATTATTTAGAAATAATATTTGTCCATGTGAGTAATTTAAAGAATTACTCACATACGTCGAATTTTTTTAATATACCTTTTGGTTTTGAACACTTCATTTAAGTATGCCATCCTCAGCACACGCTTACGTAGCGAGGTCGGTAGGACGCCCTATTTCGAATCCTGCTGACATGGGTTCGAGTCGCGGGCAGGCGTTGTCGTTGCAAGATAAAAGTTTTGAAAATTTTAATTTCGGATATTTTCTTTATAAAGTTATTTTATAATATATATTTAGCACTTTATTTTGTTTTATTCTTTATTTCCAAACCTGATTTATTATTAGATAGATTTTAAATAATTCCGATTCTAACTTATTAGTTCCCCCATACTTATATATAAGTTTAAGGAATTATTTAAAATTTATCTAATAATAAATCAGGTTTGGAAATAAAAAGTAAAATAAAATAAAATGCCGAATATATATTATAAAATAACTTTTTAAAGAGAATATCCGAAATTAAAATTTTAAAAACATTGTCTTGCAATGACTATGCCTGCTGAGATTTGAACCCGTGTCAGCAGGGCTCATAACACGACGTTCTACCGACCAAGCCACGAATGCACGTGATTTGCCCTGCATATTTAAATGACATCTATAGTTTGCTCAAAATTTAAAAGCAATTAATTCAACTGACAGGAATTTACTAAAAAATTACATTTTGTTAATATAGTTAATAACAGATTTTAACAGCAGTGGATCTTTGATAACTGCAAAGAATTGTTTTATATTCCTTGATGATGATTAAAAGATTTTTATTGTATGGAGCTCATTAGAATTGGGTGAATTTATATTTAATTAGAAAGAAATCAGAATTGAAATTTCATTATTGAACACTTCAGCAAATATACTGTTTCCAGCAAATTAAATGACATTCATGGGAAATCTTAACCAGATAATAGAAATCAAAAGCTTCTCAAAATACTGAAGGTTCTAGAAAAGTTTCGTTAAATTCACTAACGACATTTTAAATAATTAATAGAAATGTTAATTGAAAAATAATTAGTAATTAAAATTAATTATTAAAATGATCATCAGTATAATTATCTAATTATAATTATTAATCAAAATTAATCATTAAAATTAATATCAATTTAATTAATTATCTAATGAAAATTATAATTTTATTAATTATGATTCATAATTATATTAAAATAAAAGTTCAATAATAAAGATTATTATAGTAATTATGGGCAATAAATCCATTTACGTTCCGGAATCGGAAAGAATCCGCGGATACGGATCCGCAACCGGACTCGGATCCGTGAATCCGACTCCAACAAAGTAACGAATCTGACACATCACTACTGTCAAGACGAGAATGATTCTCAATTCTGAAAATCGCAGTAGCGATTCTGCCTGAAATCGAATAATGCGATTCTGATACGGATCTCTCGTATTCTGGAGGAACTGATCCTTGAAATTTGAATCCCAGAACGGGGTTATCTGCATTTAACGTTGCGTCACCCCAATGTCTTTCCACACTCAAGACAAAATTCCTTTGGATGTTTTTAATATCTTGCCTTGCCGTTAGATGAATTCTAGCAAGTGTCGGAGATGCTATCATATATCATTTCTAAGCTTTTCTAAAATGACTGGAATGTCTATTTTCATTTTCAGTGAGTGGGCAATGGTCTTCTTCTCTGCTTCTGTCAATTTCATAAAAGACAGAGAATCGCCATGACCGTAATGGATATTGCATACTTTTGCAATAATTTTTCCATTTTCTCTAATATACATTTTTATTTCTGCAGTACAAATGTTATAAATTTTTGTGCTTCTTTGGGAAATTCTTTTCCCTTGTCCTTTATTATGATATTTTCCACTTCTGAAGCAATGAAAAAACTGGATATCGCCGTGTTTCCTTTTTTTAAATCCAGATGGCTTTATGAATTGAACCTGATTGTCATTTTCAAATTTTAGTTTCCATTTTAAAAATTCATAACAAGTGATAAATTCCAGTTCAATGAATGTAAAATCCTTCCCATGTATTAATTTCAAATGTTCTCTAAATTCATGCTGGTTTTTCAAGTTATAATTGCATCCTTCTTCCAGACAAGGGTGACCAGTTGCAGAACTTGCACCTGAAAAAGTTATTAAAAATACATTTTTTAACTTTAAAAAGTTTTAAAAAAACAGTTTCACTAATGCGCAAAGCTGTAAAATTCTTTTATATTTGAATTATTTCCTATTTGTAACTTTTTAATTTATAATTCATTATTTTAAATATTGTGGAATTTTGAAAATTATTCTTTTTACAAATTTACTATTAGGTGTTGCCACAGAAATGGAATCAAAATTTAATTATATTAATTGATTAACTGATTATTTAATTCTGGCAATAGTGCATTGTCATCACAAATATACACAAGTGTGCAAAATTTCAAAACTAGTCCTTCCAGAAGTGAGTGAACAATTCATTATAAAATTCCATATTTACAAACATGAAAGTAATCAACTTAAAAAAAATGCATAAAAAGATACTTTATAAAACTTTTCATTATTAAATAATGATGGAATTTACTGCATCTTCTTTAAATCAATAAAATACAAAAACTTTATTTTTTCTGTGATTATTTTGTTATTCTATGTGCATCTAAATTTCTTCCTACCATTGATAAATCATATAATTTCTTCAATATAATTTATTTAATCGATATTTTATATATTATTTCTAATAAACTTACCATCTTCCACTGACTGAGTTGGAACTTCACCATGGCTGGTAGATTCAGTTTCAAGATGCATTCGATCAACTAAAAATGTAAAAATATATTTTCAATAAAATCTGAATAACCCTTTCAGAAGCTCAAACTGTTAATTTATTTTATGAAATATATATTCCATTCTAGCACGACTATAAAGCAGTTCTAAAGTTTTATTATTTTCAAACACAAATATAGTTGAATAATTCAGAAATAACTTCCAGTTCAAATTTAAAAAAATAACATGAGGAAATAAAACGTTCTCAAAGATATAATTATCTTACTGGTATTTTCTGATTATATTAGAAGATCTTCTAGGATGGCAGATTCAGATACACTATCAGTCAGATAAACTGAAATAAATTTTTACAAAAATAAAAATGAAGGAAGGCTTACATATGATATTCAAACTTTTGAAGTTAGTAAATAATCCTTTACAATTATTTAATTTGATAAATTCATTAAATTGAGAAAGAAGGATTACCTTTAAAATTTCTAAAAAGTCTTTGATTTAATTAATTATAACTATTTTATATGAAATTAATTATTTTTTTATAGTTTGAACGATCAAAGAAACAAGATGTTCATTTTCATGAAGATTTCACGTTTTAAAATACACTATATGAAAGGAAATAAAAAATCGAAGTATTGATTAGTAGGTAGAAGTTAGTGTTGCAACTGTTTATATTGATAACAATGATAGGTTTTGGTTGAAGAAGCTGATTTACTGATAGTATTTAATGATACATTTCTTAGTGCATCATTTGTTTCATCCGAATAATCTTACCAGTTTCCTCTGTTGTAACTGAGATCTCTTCAACTTCGTTTGTGTCATACCCAATATTTAATATTTATGGAATCAACTGAAAAAAAATTATATAATTAAAACATTAAATTATTCAGTTGAATCCAGGGTTTTCTTTCAAAGGCAATAATAGTAACAGGTCTCTGGTTGAAAAAATAAATCATTCATTCCAATGTATCATTTAGTATGCTAATTTAATGTTAGCCTTTTAATGCGTCATTTGTTTCATCCTAATAATTTTACCAATTCCGTTGGATGCAATTGGAATATTTTCTACTTCGTTTGTGTCATACCCAATATTTATGGAACATACTGAAAAAAATATGCATATATAATTAAAATTTGGAATTATTCAGTTGAATCCAGGGTTTTCTTTCAAAGGCAATAACAGTAACAGGTCTCTGGTTGAAAAAATAAATCCTTTATTGCAATGTATCATTTAGAATGCTAATTTAATGTTAGCCTTTTAATGTATCATTTGTCTCATCCTAATAATCTTACAAATTCCATTGGATGTAATTGGGATCTCTTCTATTTCGTTTGTGCCATACCCAGTATTTATGGCGCCAATTGAAAAAAAAAGTTATAACCTTTTATTACTAAGGTGAATTTTTTTCTCATAAAAAAATTGTGACATTCACTTGCAAAACAAAATACAAAGGAACTTAATTGGCTTTTGCTAAACAATTGATTTTGTTTAAAAGGATCTCACTATTTTCATTGTTTCTCTGAAAAGGTCAGAGTTATCTTAGGCATTGAGCTTTGTTTTTAGATTTTTTTAAAAAAATTTTAAGTATTTAAATTTAGTACGCTTAATGAAATTCAAATTTATTCATATGGAAGCTAATATTAAAGATAAATTTCACTTCTGCGATCAGCTGTTAGCTGAAAATGCTTTGTCTTTTATTTTAAAAACAAATACTTAAATTAATTCACAATTTAAAAATTTTCAGCAAATAAAATAAATACGTTCGTGCAGGCAAAAAAATAATAATAACATGATGGAACGGAACAGCGGTGACATTTATAAGAGTTATTATTATGCGGACCGTTTGTTTTCATGCTGAAGTGTGTAACAGTTGGTTTAACCTTCCAGCGAGCGCGCGTTTTCAAGAGATACTTGCATTGAGCATCGTATTACATATTTATATCGTTCTTTTATAAATTTAAGTGCAGTTTTTATTTATAAAATCTTTGTTTACTATTAAGCTAATAAATACAGATAGCATAAATAAAAGCTGTACTTATTTTTGTAAAACATCACGATATGTTTATGTAATACGATGCACGATATGTCGTAACATTTGTGCAGGCGCTCCCGCTGGAAGGTTAAAAATATAAAAGTAAACAACCTTTGATAACAAATGCATAACAGTTGAGAGCAGTGAATTAAGTTGATTTGAATTTTATAAAACTTTGCCAAAAAGGGACTTCCATATGAATTTTAGTATTTCTATAATTTTAGTATTTCTTTCAAAAATGCAAATCTTTATTCAGAGCCTAATTATATTTCACTAAAGAAAATATATGTAGAAATATTGCTTGCATGGGAAATAATCCCGGTTTGAGCAACTCAATTTTTATAGGAGAAAACTCGATTTCGGTCTAAGCCAACATAACTTTTAGAAAAAGCATTATCTTATAGGCACTCTAGGGGTAAATGCACCAAAGATAAAGGATGAGAAACCGGAGTTAAAAACTAAATTATTTATTATTGGAACAACATAATATGAAATGAGAAAAGTATTTACACAGGTGATTATTTACATTTTAGACAAAAGGGATTTAGGGTTGTTATTTACTTAAGTTATTAGACTACACCTCGTTTAAACATTATTTAACAGCCATCGCCCATCACCGCCGTGCTGACAGGGACGAGATCCCCGTAGCTGCCTATTGCTCGCATTTACCGCATGCCTGTTCTTCTTGGTTTCAAAAAGTCATTACATTCAGTTTTTAACGGAGAGCTTACACCTACGCATCACGTGATTACCATGAGAAAGCGCGTGATCGTTATCATCCGATGACATAACAATATTCAAATGATCTTGTTCGGAAAGTGAGAAATTATTATTAGAAAGGAATTAACTTTACGCTTTTGAGCTAGACTGGGAAAATACAATTCCTATATATATACAAAGATAACAAAACTAGAAACAAATGCAATAACAGTTAAGAAAATAATGAAAATGAAGAAGTGCAATTTCAAAAGAAGTAAACTTTAGGAAAATTTTAGGAAAAGGACAAAATATAATAAACATAGAATCTGAAAAAGATTTAAATGTAAGCAAAAATAGATTTTATAAATGATTTAAATATGAGGGAAAAACTTCACAAATGCGGCGAATTGCGCCAATGCAGCAGTACAACCGAAAAGTGAGAAATATTAATAAAAGAAAACATTAAAAACACGTTGTAAAAGAAAAACCAAAACAATAAAAAGGAACTAAAACGCCAACGTCCGGGACGCGTCATCAAGAGAAATCCCGAACGAGCGTAAACATAAAATTCAGTGTTTTCTGACCACCGAACTCTAGCAATAAAGCCAAAAAGAATTTGTTTCCTCGGAACACCGAACAAAAACCAAAGTTTGAAACAAATCAAAAAGCCCAAGTCCAATTGAAAAAATAAAATAAAATAAAAGCCCAAGTGCATTAGAAACAAAACATATTAAACCCAACTCCAAAACCAACAAAACAAAAACGAAGAAAAAGGTGTCAAAACTCACCCAAAAATCCACACATGAAGAGACAATGGATCCAAATGCAGAAGCACGCGGCACGAACAACCGTTCAAAACTGCTGATGTGACAACGGTTGAAGTGGTTGACAGTTAACTTTTAATGTCACAAGTTCCGGAAAATATTTTACTAGGAGTGAGGAATGAAGAGTCTTAGAGACCTTCTGTTGTCAGTGAGGTCTTAGGAGATTTTCTACGAGTATCAGTAAATAAGTAAACAAAAGACAGAAAAACCAAAATGAGACTAACTGTAAAGTAAATCAGAGGCAAATAGAATAAAGGCAAATATAGGAAGTTTTTTTTTTTTTTTTCGTGCCGCGTGCTTCTGCATTTGGATCCATTGTTTCTTCATTTATGGATTTTTGGGTGAGTTTTGACACCTTTTTCTTCGTTTTTGTTTTGCTTTGTTGGTTTTGGAGTTAGGTTTAATATGTTTTATTTCTAATGGACTTGGGATTTTATTTTATTTTTATTTTTTTTCAATTGGACTTGGGCTTTTTGCTTTGTTTCAAACTTTGGTTTTTGTTCGGTGTTCCGGGGAAACAAACTCTTTTTGGCTTTATTGCTAGAGTTTTGTGTTCAGAAAACACCGAATTTTATGTTTACGCACGTTCGGGATTTCCCTTGCTGATGACGCGTCCCGGACGTTGGCGTTTTTGTTCCTTTTTATTGTTTTGGTTTTTCTTTTACAACGTGATTTTAATGTTTTCTTTTATTAATATATATATATATATATATATTATTTTTTCGTAAGTAAAAACCATTTTTTTGGAGAAGTGATGGGTCATTTTATTTTGAGAGATTTGAAAACATTGAACTTGAAAAGGGGAAATTACAGATACAAAAAATGGCATTTCTCGGAAGATTAGCAGTTTTAAGTTGCAGAATAAAGAATGTCAAAACATATAAATTTACTTATGAACAAATAACCTGAACATGCTGAATATACTAAAGAGAAGCGATATAGCGTAGATCGGGTGAAAAGAAACATATTAAAAATAATTTAGTATTAAGCAATGCTAATTGTGATCCGTATAAATGAATTCATTCATAAATTATTTATCCGTTTTTCGAATTGCACGATTTGACTTAACAGAAATGAAATCCTGAAGAATTAATATGATTTATAGTTAATGAATTCATGTAATATAATATTTTTATTTATGAATGAATCAGACAAACGTAAATAATAAATAGTTGAAAAAATAATTTTAAAAATACATTTTTAAGAATTATGCTACCGTGGAACTTAACTTATTCGAAGTTGACGGGACCTCAATAGAAATTCGATGCATACAAAAATTCCAATTTACAAATCCTGGGCTTAAACATGAGTTCAGTAATGGCAATGATAATTTAATTTTTAACAGAAAGTTATTTGAATAAATAAAGTAATACTAATTATAATTACAAAATTTTAATACTTTAAAAAATAATTTCAATGAATAAATAAATGGTTTTAATAAACAAACAATGTAAAGCACATTGAATACAATATTTATACAGTAAAACTTCAAAATAAGCAGTCAAATTCATATCTATCAAAGTTTCTTTTTAAAAAAGTAAGAAATTTTAATGTGTTTTGATTGAATATATTTTACATCACTAAATTTCTCGAATGAATGAAGGCTCATAAAAGAAGTAGTTCACTAAGAACACAAGGTACAAAGGAATTTAACTAAAGAAAAGAATTCAGAAATAAAAACAATTTCTTGAATTCACCAAATTCAAATTAATTAAAATAATTTTGAACTATAGACGATATTCTAGTAAGACTTAAGATGAAACTCAAAGAACCCAAAAAAATTTTCAATTTAATTAGCCAAGAATGGAAGAAGAAAACATAATGCCTAAAATTTTTGCTTATAGGTTTGTTAAATTTAATACTTATCTATTTTCAAAGTCAAGAATGAATTTCAATTATTCGATCTCAATTTACTTGGTATTATCGCATAATCTTTCTATCGTGTAAATTGAAGTCTGCGTGTATTCTTTTTTAATATACAATAAATGTTTAGATATTAATTTAATTTGAAAAATTAATTTTCTCTAGTTCATTTTATCTTGTTAAAGACAAAGAACAATATTTCATAATTATATATTTCACATATCTTCAAAACCGCAACTTACCGATTTGATGGATTGTTCTCACATGACGTTTCATATCAAAATTTCGCTTGAATTTTCTTTCATAGAATATACAAACGAAACGCATCGAATTTTTTAGATGTCTGTTTAAATAGTTTTTGTGCTTGAATGATTTGCTACAAATTTGGCAAACTAATGCATTGTTAACAGGTGAAGACATTTTTAAATTCACAATTCAGTACTATTTCCTCATGTGCTGAAAAGTTTGCTTGAAATTTTTTACTATTTAACCCTCCATGTGGTTAAATATTAAGATCGACGCCTTTCCAAAATACAAAAAAATAAATTCTTAAAAAAGTATCGCTTATACAGTGATTGGTTTTCACAAATGAACTGTGCAAAGAGCAGGAAGTAAGATCTCTTTTGAAACTTTAAGGCAGTCTGTCAAACTTCATGTGCGTAACATATATAAAAGGGTAGGAACATTACCCTTAGCAAAACTCTAAAAGTAATGTACTACAGTGCCCCTCTGTCTCCAGGGCCGCCGAGCCCTTCCCAGATCGGGCTGGCTGGACCCCAGGGCAAAATACTGGCCTGCGCCCCCCCCCCCTTGCGACTATTTTCTTATCTCGTGCTTGGGTCTCTCATTGCCCCCAGCCCCAGGGATTTTGCTTCACCTGCCGTCCTCTGCAGACGGGCCTGTCTGTCTCTGTGCCTTAGGCCCATGTTGTAAAACCATTTCCTTCAAATTTAGCTTTCAAGAGCTTTACTATTCTATTACTAGCTGCACAAAGTGATGTAATATGAACAAGGCATCAGGGTTTTATTGATTTATTAGATTTATGCGTGTGTGTAAGAAGGGAGCCTTTTTGGGGTGTATAGTGTATGTTGCAGTCAGAAGTCGCCTGAAATTTCATTGGCGGATTGTTTGCTGATGTAATAATCAGTATATACTGACAATACTCCAATATTTGTAACTTATATCGCAGAAGTATTTTATGATATAATATGCTGTTCTTATAAAATTATGATTTTAAAACAAATGAAATGTGTACAGATTTGACAAAGAGATAAACACGCCAATGACACGATACTTTAAAATTTACAATTTTTCGACGAAGTTTCAAAGCAATGTATAACGTAAAATATTGCTTTTTCTAAAGCATATTTTTTTTTAAAAAAAAAAAGGTTGAAAGGCGTTGACAAAAGATGGGTTTTTAATTATTTCCACTGGCGGATATTCTTCTAGAATTTCATGCGCTATTTTTTGTAAAAATTAATTTATATACTAGCCGCCTTCGGTGACCAGTTTGTCCTCCGGGAATATAGTTTCAATTGAATCCCTTATGCATAATTCGATATTCATGATTCCCTTAACAAAGTAATTTTAATCTTCAAATTGCGATAGACATTTAACCCGTGGTTTCTTAGTAGCTTTGCACATGTTTTGTTTATCGTCAAGATGAACGTCCCTAAAGGAGTCTTGTTTGTTTGGCACAAGAGCCATTCCTGGCTAAACTGCGCCATACAAATGGTAAAATTTTTGCGAATCCGTATTAATAAAGGATAAAATGGATAAAATTGAAGTGAAAGACAGAATGGTAGAGAAACGAATGAGCAAAATTAAACACAAATAGAAAAACAAAGATGCTAAATGCACGTATAAAAGCCAATAACCTTTAAAAAATTAAAAATGTTTGGGTGGTGTATCTCACCCACCAAGTCTTGCATGGTCCCTAAAGGAGTCAAGAAACTGCTTGTGCCTTGCATCTAATCGTAAGCTGTTGGCGCCAATTTCACTTTCTTATTCCTCATGCAAAATTTTAATTAATTTCAACATAAAAATGACGCGGCACATATGTTAGTAAAAAGAATTAAAACATAGAACACACAATCATTCAGTTTAATGGATACATTTCTTGATATATTTATCATCTTAGAGGACTTTGTTTACAAATTTCCACAAACATTTGTGAGATAAGAAAAGGAAAGAAAATTAATTAGGATTGCCTTTGCTTTCAACAAAGCAAGAGAAACAAAACAATTAAATATTTGTTTAAACAATGAAAACGATTCGAATTTCATTGCAACAATGAACAATATTGTTGTAAATTATGCGTAAAAATATTTTTAAAATTGATTAAAATTATAGAAAAAATTGTACAGCAACTTAACTCAAATCATTAAAAAAAGTAATTTTTTGCCTTTTCAGATGGCATAAAAATAATTTTTGCGCTGTAATATTTTCGGAAGTTATTAAGGAAAAACGCCAGAATTTCGATTAATTTTTAATTAATTGAAATTTCATTGAAAGAAAGGGATCCTAAGTGCACATTCTCACCTTCCAAAGTATGTTTGTGCCAAATTTCGGAGCTCTAGGTCAAGCGATCTGCCCTGTAGAGCGCCAACATACAGACAGACACACATTCTCCTTTATTATTAGTAGAGATATATATTATTAGGGCGAAAGACCTAATAATATTCCGAATGTTTTTACATTCGGAATGGGCAGATATATATAAAGGTCTCTCACATGATATGACGTCTTCAGTGATTTTTTCGGCATCATATGTGATAACGTCGTCAGGTATTTGACTGCCACTACTTGCAAGCCACGCATCTGGAAGTACTGTTTCCTCATATAGTTGACTGGAGATTGTATTGGCAATTGCAAACAGATCAAATTTCTTGTGTGCATTTTAAACATTCTATCTCTTATCCATGCTATGGAAACGGGTTTACGCTACTGATGTGCTGTCAGGAAGCTTCCTTGCAGCAATAATGACTTGCTAAAAGAAATTAGAAAGTGCATAAATTGTTTTATGGAAAAAAAATTCATAAAAAGCTGATAACTTCAAATGATAATCATTCTGTGAACTATTAACAAAAATGAGGACTTTTTTGTGTGTAAATGTAATAAAATGGGTTAGCAGGAACGACATTTTATACTTATGAAAAGTAGATGACCGAAGCTTCAGTGGTTTCTTTTCAACCTACACTGCGCCATAATTTACATTCTTATATTATTTAATCATTGGTCAATTGAATAATTTACTTATTTTAATAAAGACATCTAAATTAAGGAAAACTTCAAAATGAGGAATTAATGTAATAAAACTATCGTGTATTCCATGTGCTGAATTTAATAGTTCAAATTTTGCAAAGTTTATCTTTTCTGTTATAATGAATGTATTATTTAGGAATAACTGCACTGTAGTTCATTAGTCGCTTGCATGTAAATTGATTAGAAAGATTACTCTCAAAAAATTCAACTCAAATTTCGAAATATAACTTTTTCATTTGAAAAGTAATCATGTCAGGAAAAATAAAGGAAAGTCTTATATGATCATTTTATAGATGATTCATCAACAGTATTTTTTCGACACTTTGTTTTTAAATATTTATTTTAAGACATTGTTATCTTGAGGTCATGACCTTTCGGTTAGTCTTCTTAGATTCTCCAGTCTGAAGACCAAATGATGTTTGACTTGGGAGACAGAAAATAGTACTGAAATTATGCTTCGTGCTGCTTGTTTTTAATTTTTTTTCCGCTTACATTAGTGACCAAAATATGTAAGTAAGCATACAAGTATCAATTTTTCTTTGAAACACTTGATCTAAATTGTTGAATCATGTAAATATAAAAACTAGTACATGATACAAAACATTTCAATCTAGTTTGAATTAAATTACGAGAATTGTTTCCCTGTTTTCATTGTTATTGCATCCTTTCATCATAACTTCTTTATATGTGAACTTATGTTTTGCTATTTATTTCTGGCTACACAAAAAAATCAGTTTTCAGTATTGTTACTTATTTCATTCCTCTTTAATTCTACATATTTTATTATACTTCACAGAAATGTTCAAGCGTATTTCATAATTAAACAACAGAAAACTTCTGTGGTTGTTTCTCATGTCTAAATAATCAAACAGAAAATATACTCCCAGTTTTTAAAATGTCATTTTCAATTGATTTTTATACTATTTGTCGAATATTTTCTTGTTCGAACTGTCAAAATATTTTCTACGTATCTTTTTCTTTTTGTTCAAAATTTACACCAAATGTAGCGTATCTTATTACCAGCTTCTTAAAAAATGTTCAAAACTGATAATATAGTCAGGCGTAGGATATTAAGCATAACTATTTGTTCTATGAGTGTAAATATAGTATTAATTTCATTCAAGTTAGCCTTGATTTACGTAGTATTCTGTAAATTTTGCTGACGCCGTAATTAATTTTGTACATAGCTGTACTTTTAACTTTAAAATTTATTCATTAGTGCAACACAAAGTAACTAATTAATACTACAGAATATACGTCAAACGACCCTCGTAAGTTTAATTTTGAAAACAACTGCGTATCGTACAGGAGAAAAAAGGACGTGCCGTCTTAGCGCAGTGCAAGATAACGTGTAGTTAATGTTGTATGATATGCGTATTTGCGCTTTATCATATGACAGTGGCAACAAGTGGATTTTCAAACAAGAAATTTAGGAACACAATCTCTGTGCGTGATAAAAATGAAAAATAGACTCGGTGTGAATTAAAAATCATATGCATAAATTATCTTCAATAATTTTCCAGTTGCATTCCACATCACAGGCTTTGCTTTTAAGTAATTTAATTGTTATTCAAATTTTTCGTATCCAATATTAAATCTTCCTGAAGTCACACATGGATATACTGAAAATAATTCACTCTATCCACATGCTTAGGGTGAATTATCAGTTATTCTCCTTCATTAAAATAAAAGGGTGCAGAAGTGATTCACAGATGATCAATCAGAAATGAACCAGATGGACTTAGACGAGCCGGAAAACGTTCATATTATTTTTTAAATAGACTAGGTCGGAGAAAAGCTAGTAGCGTAGCTAGAGGGGCGGTCCGTCCCGGGCGACATTTCGAAAGGCGCGACAAAATCTGACATGTAAGAAAACAAGTTTTTAACCAAGAATAGCAGCGGCACCAGCTCAATCATTGTGTTTATAAAAAAAAATAATGCAATTAATTCGTATTTTCCGCTTTTTGTCTGTAAATTGCAAACGTGTGAAGGAAACATTGATGGTGGACGCTCGATTTCACAATCTATATGCAGAAATCTAGGACTACTAACGACGAATTTCTAATGAAATGTTTTTTCCTAGATTTTTTTTGTTGAGATTTATGTGCATATGTAACTTGTAAACGTAGGGCGGCATTTTAATGTTTCTCAGTAGCGTAACTGTGACTTCGCCCTGGGCGGCAGAAGTTACAGCTACGCTACTGAGAAAGGCAAATCGTATTAATTCATAGGACCTTCCCGCATAAAAATCCCATAAACACGTCCAATCAATAAATTTAAATCGATTGAAATAATAATAAAAAATATTTCACTGAATGAAAATAAAAAATCGTTTGCGAAAATCTACAGTGTATGCAGCTTAAAATTCTACCTTCGAATAATTGTTATTGCAAGCATAGCAGTAGTTTTCGAAAACAATTATTTAAAAATAATTTGAGTTACTATATTGATATTATAAAATTTTATTTCATATTCAAGTAATTCGCTATGTTTTTATAAATTTATATAGATGTAAAGTAAGTAATTTCTGAAAGTTATATAAAAGATGAATGTGTTAAGAGTTATTTTTACAAACATATGTTGTTTAAATTTTATTCGCTTAACTATATATATATATTAATTAATCTAAGAAATCAGTGCTTTTCAAAAGTGCTTTAATTCTTATCAGATGTTTTGAATGATTATTAAATCGTTACGTAGGATTATGTTTCCATTACTTCTTTTTTATTAAATAAATAAAAAAAATCATTTATTATATGTTTCATTTTAAATATTTTGTATGAGAGAAAATTCTTAGATCCTACTTTTATAAATCTGAAAGCGTTTGAAATATTTTGTACATTTAGATAAGTTAAAAAATCTTTTTATATCTCGTCAGTTTATATGGTAGTCTGGAAAACCTTTCTTCGCTTAAAAAAATTTTGATAAAACATCTAAGAAAATCTTAACTTTTTATTGACATAAATAAATGACAAAATTTTACAGAAATTTATTTTAAATTAACACCAGTTTGTAGTTTATGAGTGCATTAAATAGTACCTCGTTTGATATGTAATCAGTATATGATACCAGGGTAATTATAATAAAAACTATTTATAATTTGTGATTGCATAGCATTTTGTACTGCGTGCATAATGAGCAAAATGAACCACTACAATTCTATTTTGATGTTCGAAAATTTTATTATAATCAAAAGGCTCCGTACGAGGAAAAATGGGAATTTAAATCTGGTTCCGTTTTTTCTGGGGTCCGACCTTGCCCGGCACTCATTTTATATGCTGATACAGCCGTTAAGATGTGTTAATTCATTTTATTTTAGTCTTTGAAAGTGAAAACGTTATTAAGTTCCGCTTCAACAGCCTAAACTGTTGAAGTGATCGATTTCCTCTCGTGTTGACATAACAATATCAGGAAGAATACGTCAAAGCAAGCATCAGAAACAGCCTTTATTGTGCAAATTCTGCCATCTTATTCACAGCTTGAGGTTCATATTCTTCACTAAATCACATTATCCCTGAAAACGCTTTACATATCGAGCCGATTTAAATTTCAAGTTACAAAATTAAATTTTGGATCACCCTTTTGAATGGATTTATACTTTGTTTCTGATCCCTCCTAAATTTACAACCTTCCCCTTTTCCTGTCGTCCCCAAATTCTAAAGAGAGTCGGGTTTGAGAGGAGCAAAACATAAATCACTTTATCTTTGAGGTTTATCTGCATGTTTCAATCCCCCTCTTTATCCCTGAGACCCTCTGACCCAGGACCAGGGAAATTCTGGCCCTGCTCTGACCCTTGACTCCAGACCCCTTCTACTTCTAATCACGTCTGTCTCTTGTCTCGAATAGGGTTGCCGTAGAAAGCAGGAAAGATGCAACAATTCTTGGTTTTCTTAGACTACTAAATATTAGATGTTTTCTTCAGTATCAGTTTCTTTACACAAATCTTGAGTTTGGAATGGACAAATACTTCCGTTAAAGAGATTTGCATTCACAATTAAAATACATTAGCGGGAGGAAGATTAATCATTTTTAATGCGCGTTACTCAAGAAACTTCGGAGAAAACTATAGTAAATTAAGTGGATGGTATTTTATTAACGATGATGAGACGATTTAGCAATCCTTTTAGGGACAATCATCGATCTTGGTGGGTCACTAACAAACATTGCTTTTCTATATTTGCTAAGAACAGTTAATGCTTCTTAAATTTTATATATAAATAAGGTTACCATAATGTTTTCGGTTGAAATCCGGACACACCAGAGTAGGGTCAATGTATAGAAAAAATTCCAAATGCTGCCTACGACCTTCTCTCATAACACTAGCACAAAGTTTGGAGAAGTGAAAAAAATTTAAGATATCAGAAAGTAAACAATATACAATTTTTATTAATGTTTGGTAATTCAAAATTGTAGTAATGAAATACAGAATTAAAACAAAACTGCCAAAGCTTTTAATTTTCAGTTTGAACTGGGGCTTGGGTTCATCAACATTGGATGCAAACAGTGCAAAACAGTGAATTTTCTTTCATTGGCTTGACATCAGCTTTTTCGAATAAGTCAGATTTTCTCAATTACAACCAAGTTTCTCTCTCGCCGCATTCACCGAAGTAAATCCGGACATTTTGAAGGTCAGGACACTAGTCCGGACCTGAGCTTGAAATCCGGAAGTATTGTAACCCTATACAGTCAAACCCGTTAACACGAAATCGCTTAACACGAAGTAAATATGGGACCCCGTCGATCAAGTTTGGGGAGCAGTGTTAATTCATTCCTTTAACATGAAAATGCAAAACGTGAAATGTCGCTTAAGACGAAAAGAAAATATTATTTGAAAGTCAAAATCCATTCTTTCACAAAAGGGGGAGGGGCATAGAATAATTTAGATAAGTTGGATGTCTTTCTGAAAACATGTCATCTTAAAAAATTAAAACAAAAGTCAATATCTGACTTTTTTAAACCTCGAATTTCAGGTAAATAAATTTTTAATTGATGTATTACATACAATATGTTTACTTCTTCTCTAAATTTAAACTTTTATTATTTTCAGATTTAAAAAAGCTGTAATATTTTATCTTTTATTTAATAGCTTGGCAAGTCTAGATAACAGTTAACACGAAACATTTTGGTGGTCCCGCTGATTTCGTGTTAACGGGGTTTGACTGTATATAAATAAATATTATATATAAACTTTCCATTCCTATCGAATGAAAATATCGCAAACATTTTTAATGACTGAATTTTATTACCTACCCATTGACATTCATGTCACGTGAAGATGTTATATTCGCTTTTAATAGTTACATTTATTTATCTGCTGGTAAATATTTATAGAAATTTTTAGCTGTTCGTTTTTCACAAGCGCGTTGATACTCATTTTGATGAGAATATAGAAAAAACTGAGAAACGAAAAAGCATTAGTTAAAATATGTAAATGAAAAAAATAATTTGTGACATATATATACGAAACTTTTATTAATGTCAGATGGATTTTCTTAGCATATCACTTAAACGAAGTCTAGAGTTAAAAGTGATATCCATATATGGAAGAAACAGAGAAGTCGAGAGGAGAACATTCCACCATTTTTTGTTAAAATTATTTTGTTGTATAGTTTTATTATATTGTTTTGCTGAATGATTTAGTCTATGAAACTTAACCGGCTATTCATGATTATGAATTATAAGTTGTGGAATCCTATCATTGAAATATTTTGAAAAATTGCATCGGAAGCTTCATGGCCAACTTCATGTTACTTCTTTCTTAAACACGTCACGACTAGAACTTGAAAACTTGATTTCTATTTCAATCCAGGTCTAATTCGAAATCTTTTCAACTTCATAGCATCGGTTAAAATTGGATCGTACACAAGCTAACAGGTGTCGGCTTTCATTTTATTCATCGTGGAAAAATACAAAAGAAGGACTCGAACCTCCAGACCAAAATATCGCAGCATGTTAATGTTTTAGGCTTGATTCCTGTTGTCTTCGTCTAACTTGATTCCTGTTGTCTTCGTCTAACTTGATTCCTGTTGTCTTCGTCTAACTTGATTCCTGTTGTCTTCGTCTAACTTGATAGTATCAGCCGTTGTATTCTAACTTAACGAATTTTGTATCACACAACTTATAGAAAGAAGGTCAGTCTGAAGACATTATAATGTTAACCTTCCAGCAGGCACGCTTACGAATCTTGAACGAAACTTGAATCTTAGAGTATTAATTGTCGAACTGCAATTTTAATTATACATTTAATTTATAAGTTCAGATGGGTACTCAGGAAATTCAATATTGCTGTTGGAAAATCCTAAATGAATATATATATATATATTATATATTCTGCAAGAGATTATTAAAAAATTAAAAGAACATAATAATACAGTTATTATTAATAATAGCTATGAAATTATAAAGAGTTTTAAAGATATTAATGTTTACTCGGTGCATACTTTTGATTTTCAAGATTTATTTAATAGATTATAGATTTGATGAAAATTTTATTACAGATTTATGAAGATTTTAGCATAAATAAAATGATTAATATTAAAAAATATAAAACATTAATAGAAGTTATATTAAAAGAAAATTATATTAGTTTTGACAATAAATTATACCAACGAATTAAAGGTATTCCACAAGGTGGACCAGCATGTAATGCTCTAGCTAATTTATATTTACACTATTATGAAAAAGAAATTAATTACATTAATTCTTATGATATGTGTAAGTATATTGATGATTTATAATTGTGTTCAAAAGTAAAAGAAAACACACCACATATTGATTTTTATCCAGAGTATTTGATTTTACTTAAAACTAATGAAGGTATTTATTCTGCAGATTTTCTAGATCTTGAAATTAAAATAGTTGATAATAAATTAAGCACTGAGATTTATGATAAAAGAAACACTTTTCAGTTTAATATAAACAGGCTTCCTTTTTGGAACAGCAATATCAATATTCAAATTTATAGAAACATCGTCCTGAATTATATTCATAGAAGGACTATTTTAATCACAGACAGAATAAAACAGAGATCATATATTGATACATTTATTGAAAATGCTTTGAGATATGGATTTCCTATTAATTTCATGTTTGCTTATGTTAATAAAAAAATTTTAACACCTTTAAATTAATAGTCTTTTAGATTTATTTATTTTGAAGTGATCATATTTATGGAATTCACAAAGATTTTAGTATTTCACTACATAGGTAGATGGCGCCACTATATTTAGAATAAGATTGCATCATTTAATTTTAAATATACATTCAAACCGCGATATAGCGAACACGGAATATAACGAACCCTCGGTTACAGCGAACCTTTTACATGGTCCCAACCGAAGCCCTATGTTAATAATGTATTTTACAACGAACAGCAAACGCTAGAGACTCGGTTATAGCGAACTGAAAATTTCTAAAACTTCAAACTTTTCACTTGCCCAAAAGGACATTCTTTACTAATTGTGCTCAAGTCAACCCAATTTCTACAAGAGTTACCCCTTTTGCATGAAATACTCTGGTCCAGAGACCACATTCCTCACCTATTGTAACTTTGTTAGAGTTGCTGCTAACCCCATAAGTGGGACAAAGGAACAACAGGCTCTTTACAGTTTCTATCTTCTCTCCTCTCCCCGGTGACACCTGGCCTGGTGTCAACCAAGGAAGGGGGGGGGATTTTCTGGTCAGACGACCTAGGAGCAATCACGTGTTTTCTATGCAATTTTAGATTAATTGCTTGTCATTCTGTGAACTTTGCAGTGGCTATGGCTAACGTTGGCAAGCGAATTATTGAATACTTTATTTGTCCCTAATTACTAATGAAAATATTAGGTTATTAAAAAGTTTATTATAGAAGTAGTATCTTAGCATGTTAGGGCATTTTTTTTTTTTTTTTTTGCAAATACGGATACAGCGAACCTCGGTTAAAACGAACTTCTGAGTCGGTCCGTTGAGGGTTCGTTATAACGATGTTTGACTGTATTTCCATGTTGATATATATTATTATAATGAGTTTAATTTAAATTTGTAGTTTAATTTTTTAATGATGTTTAGTATAGTATCTATAACCTAATTTAGTAATAATATTTTCACTTTAAATGCGGAACTATATTTTATTTAAAGCTCATGTCATTTCAATAGCTAAGACTATGAATTGGTAAGCTTTTAGTTATATTTTCTAGTTTCTTATCCTGAAATATTTTGGAGATTTTCTCCCCTAATATTTATTTTTTTCAACAATTGGCTTTCGCAGAGGGTTGGCGCCTTTAAATTCGGATTAATGCGACACATCAGTTCCTAAAGCTGATAAGCGTTTGATTGTTGGAATTCCAATTTCTGGGTTGTCTTTTTCATAGTAATAATAATCTAACTAGTATTAATACATTAGTTTATAATCTATCTTTTTGTATTTCATTGTGTGATTATTAATAAGGTAACATTATTTTATTTTTAATTTTAATTATTAGTTTAATAAATGTTTATATTGAAAAAGAATTTTAATTGTTTGGAAAATATTTAACTAATATTAACTAATATATTTCCCGGCCTAAAAAATTCACTTATTCACCATAATAAACAGCGGGGCCGTCTTATCCAGTGGACTACTTCGGTTATAATCCATGGGCTCTATTGGTTCAAACACATCTATAAATTTATTATACTGACTTTATTTTAATTTAGAACCAAAAAAATTATTTAATTATAATTGTAAATAGATTAAAAGTAAAGATATGATTAGGGCTTGTAACTAGGTAGCCAACGATTTTGTTATGTTAGATAAGCAGGTATATTACTTCAAAAAATATTCAAACAGATCAATATCTGTCAGTGAGAAAATCCTACATTTTGCGTGTAATAGAAGTTGCCTACATTACGGAAGTTGGCGTACAATATACTATTTTGAAAAGTCGCCAATTTACAAAATTGCAAGACGTTAATCAGAGAACAGGCGACTTCTTTTTTTTGGCCCCTCAATTATTTTACTAGCCAGGTATTTTAGTTCAGCCATCGGCGCTCACATTCCTAGTTCTAATGGGGAGCCAAATTACTCTAGTCCAGGGCGCTCAAATACGGCCCTGATAAACAGATGGAGATCCGGAAAGATTATACATAACCTGTAATATATTTTACTGTATACATGTAGTATGCGTTCCACTCCTTTAATTCACCCCATCTCCCTTTTTACTGGGCCTTCTAGGCAATATGTTGCTTTGTTCACATAATTCGCCATCTTTCAAATCATTAAGATAGCGACTGAGAGTACTTCCCTTCATTCATACGATAGTCCTGTTTGGCTCTCCCACCTGAATTTCCTCTCTTGATTGACATCTTTCCGTATCCCCCTTCCCCCGTTGCTTAGTAACAAGACCTTGCAACAAAAATAAAATGGTTTCTTCCTGAGTTGTCTCACTGGTTGGGCTAGAGGTGTTCAAGAGCTTGCTTGCTTCACATCTTGCCATTTTGAAATAGTCTTCTGCAGGTAAGAACTTTCCAACCATATCAGCGTAATTCCACAAAAATTTTCGTCCTTTTATTTTCTTTGAAGTGAATTCTTAATTTTTTTTTGTATTTAAATTAAACCTGCATGTCTTTAAAATACAAGGTTTGCGTAAATTATTCAATACACAAAAAGTTGTTGCAAAAATTAGAACAAATTATATGAAAAAAAATTTCTTTTTGGTTCCGCAACATTGCTTTTTCACCAGTTACTGTAACTACTCCATAAAAGAAAATAAAAATAGAAGTTTCCAATGTCACGTGCGACAGTAAAACTCTTGCAACTCAAGTATCTATCAATATAAATAGATTCCACATACTTTTTTAAGTTGTATCTTTGTGAAACTTTTAATCCATTGCATAACTTATGGACACTCTGAGTTGCATATTATGTCTCAGCAATAAACAAAAGGCTGAAGAATTCTGAGTTATGATTGAATAAATAAACCATATTCTTCAGCATTTCTTACAAAACTCTTCCAATAATTCTTTTTTATTTTTTCCAGTGGGTAAAAGAAACTATAATGAAGTTATCATAATTTAAACATTTCGAAAATTAATTTTGAATTTCTATTAGTACTTTATCTGCGAAAAATCGTTTTGACCATTTGAAATGAGTAACTATATCTATAAATTAGTAATATCCATGAACATTAAAAAGTAAGAGCATATTTCTCTACATTTTTTTTATTATTTGCATTGAAAACGCGCCAAATTTATATACCTTAATGATTTGTGCCTCCTATATTTTATAGAAAGGTTTTTATCTTTGTTGGCTAATAAAATTTCGTTTAAATTTCTGTAAAGAAATTCTGCGTGTTTTTAAGCTACTATCGGAGTTTTGTTGCCACAAAAACATTCTCAAATTTTCTATAAGTTTTATTGCTGAAAGTATAATATTATAATCTAAATGGTACATGGTAGAACTTTTAATCCAGTGGCGTAGCTACCGGGGATAAGGGGGTATAAATGTCCTGGGCCCAAGTTTCATGGGTCGCCATGGGGAAGAAACAATAATACTTTATTGCACTTTTAAAAGTAAAATTTCATGAAGGGGAGAAAAATTAACACCCTGTCCCGCGTACCATTAACTCGTGCTAAAGCAATGATGACAGCTGGGGGCGAAAAAATCATATCATGTCACGGGCGCTAGTTACTCTCTCTTCGCCATTGTTCTAATCTAGATAGATTTGGCGCCATTCGTCATTTTCTTTTATTAGCTATTATTATCTTTTCCCGATCAAGATTTATTTTAGAACATTTTATACTAGATAACTACCCATTAAATGTTCGAGTCGGACGAATTGATTTGATTTGCTTGGATTAATAACCTTATGTATGTTATACGACGGCTGTTTTTGGAACGAACTTCGTATTTTTGATACTTAATTATACGACCAGACGTCACCTGAGTTTGAGCTATTAGTGAGTCTTTAATTCAGATAAATAAATAATTTTAATACAACTACATAAAAACGGTATACAGACTTTGAAAACAACAATTGTACAAAAAAAAAACACCTTCAAAATTAACAGTGCAATTCACGAACTCAAAGTTTTTCTAAAAAAAGTTAGACATTTTTATGGTTTTTCTGATTAAATACTTTGTAAAGAAGTAAAGACATCAAGTGAATTAAGGGCCTGATAAAATTATTCGATTTTGATCATTAATGAAACAAGGCACAGATGTATTAAACTAAGAAAAACATTTCAGGTATCAAAACAGATTTTTTGCAATTTCAAGTTTTGAATTCAAATTAACCAAAACTAATTCGAATTACAGGCGATATTTTAACAATATTTTAGTGGGAAATTCATGGGACCAGAAAAAAATTTATTTTATAGGAAATTAAGAATTAAAAACATCCACATTAGCCCAGTGGGATAATGTTGACGTTTATTCCATAAACCTATTTGATAGTTTCGACTTGGCAAGCAAATTCCAACTCTCGGACTTCAAATGGGCCGCGGTGGCCTAGTGGTAGGTATCAGCTTCTGGACTGGAGGGTTACAGGCTCGAAACCCGATTCCATTGAAGATACGCCGTGTATGGGACCTCTTGCACTCTAAATCACACGCAGTGCCAAACGTGCTCCCGCTGGTGTGGTCTGGAAGTTTGGAGAGGGTAACAGGTCAGGTATCCTCCTCTTCATCTGACCGCGGTTTAAATTTACGAGGTCCATCTCAAACTAGCCCTCGTGTTGCTTCAGAAGGGACATTAATATGTCGTTACACCACCTATCTAATTTTTTGAGTTTCAGAGAAAGATTCAAATGAATGTTTCAAAATAACGAATATTTCATTTTTAACATTTGCTGAACATGAGACAGCATTTTCATAAATGTGAAAAAAATAGAAATATCGTTATTAATTATGGCATGAATCTCTCTTCAAACTTCAGCATAAATGATGCTTGACTGTCTCTAACTAATAAACTAAACTAGGGGACTTAAAAAGCCTGAAAGGTAATTTAACTTAGCAACGAATGGAAGTCAGTTATTTTCAATAATTTTTTGAGTCAAAATTTAAATGGTTTTTTTTTTTCTACACAGATTTGTCTCCTTTTTACCGATTTCATGCCGTATTTGCATAGGTGTTAGGGTTCTTAACTCATCCGTATTACCCAAATAACTGGCCTCTTCTCGTTTATTTAATAAATTAAAGCGATACTATATAATGATGTAACAACCATGTAATCGAAGTAATCTAATTCTGTATCTAAATTGTTTCTGATCCTTGAAACTTGTCTTGAGATAGACCTATATTGATCAATTATTGAAAAACTCATTTTATAGAGCAGCGGTTCCAACTTTTTCACTCGCGTACCCTTTGATTAGTACTTCATTTTGAGTACCTATTTTATTTTCGAGTACTACAGTCAACCTCCTCCCCAACCACTCTTCGCGCAAAGTTTTTATTAATAACGCAAAAAGCTTAGGTTACAAGAGTCAAAATGACTTTAATGAACTTATAGCATTTGTAGGATTGACTTTGACTTATTTTTATTCCATTACAAACAGTATTATCAACATTAAAACAAATGAAAATAGCATTGAAATAATTTCGCAATAATTTTGATGAGAGCTGATAGTTAATATTAATCTACTTTCTTTTCCTGATTTCGCGAATAGGCGTTCGGACGCGCAGTAGTTTTTTATTTTCAAACGAACCTGAGAAAGTAAATTCTAGAAAATGTTTTTTGTTTTCTGCCGTTATCTAGATCTCTTTCGCGTACACACTGATCGCCCGTGGATCCCCAGGGTACGCGTACTAAGGTTGTGAGCTTCTGTTATAGACTAGACGTGCATATACAACCCGAATAATCCTGAACAAAGAACCCAAATGTTTTAATTTTCCAAATATATTCTATAAAAGTTTAAACCACAAGTAGAATGTGAAAAGTGTAGCGAAAATGTTAATTTCTTTAATTTATTTTGTTGAACATAACATACGTAGCTTTTTCTAATTGGAAATAAAATTAATTACACGAGCAAAGCCAGATTACTTTAATGCGATCGTTTGGATATTGTCAATTTGTTTTTTTTTCCTCAGTCACGACCAAACACGTTGTCGAATTTCCTTCGATTTTGGTTGGAATGTTCCTCAGTCATTAAAATGACATACATCTAAGGATTTTTATTTTTTTTTTATTCTGTTCAAGATATTGGCCGTTTTAATTATTTAAGTGTGTCAATGACAGTTGACACCATTAAAACATTTGAGTCGTTTTGGTAATGGCGAGGTGTTTAATTGTAATTTTGTGAACCTCTGATAAAAGCGGAAACTTGGTAAATATTTCCTGCATTCAGGAAAAGAGAAAGAAGACAAAACCTTTAATGACTGTGATGAAGAAAATGTTTTGTTTTGGACGAGGTCTACTATCACAAGAACTATCAGTATCGAGTTGAAATACCATCTTTCCGGAGTAAGTAAGCAAGGTTTCTATGAGTTATCGCAGAGGTTAGTCAACTATATGTTTGCACGGGTTGTAGTCGGGACACATTTTAAGATCTACAAGAACTGCTTTATTTTCAATTAAAATCTCAATCGCCATTTCTAAAGTTTCGTAAAAAAATCTATCTGTAGAAACTTCCACAATGATAAATAAAATTCTAATGGCATATATAAAATGTTCAAATAATCTATTTTCACTATTAGTGACTTAATGGAAATTACTCTTGTTAAGCTTCCCATGGATTGATAAGAATAATGTATTTTAAAAGAACAGCTGAGGTCTTGACTCCAATCAATAGCATTTTCGCTCCGCTCCACGACATGCAATCGACTGGTCTACACTCAAGAAGCCGGAAAAGGGAGATGTTTATTAC
>BGPR01000537.1:334567-390597 GCA_013235015.1 Araneus ventricosus
TAATGATTATAAATAAGTAATTAATACAATAAGTAATATCAATAGATAAGTAATTAGTGTAATAAGTAATGATTATAAATAAGTAATTAATACAATAAATAATAATAATAAATGAGTAATTAATACAATAAGTAAGTATTGTACACAAAATTTCAAGAATTGTATTAAGCATTGTAGACAAATAAAAAAAAAGAAATTAAAGAGTGCAGACATAAATAATCGTATTTTGTGTTGTTTGCGTCTATATGTATAATAATAAATGACTATGTCTACATTTTTATACATTCCCCGGGTATATTAATCATACTTATTAAAATATTTTTTGGCACAGTAAAATTTTACACAAAATATTCCACTCTTCTGCTACCCAAACTAATCGAGTTTTGAAAGCTTGACTATGACTATTTTAGATCATTTCAATGTCCGCCTCGAGGAAGCGGTGGCTGTTGTATGGCCTAAGATGATAAAATTCAAAGATCATAACTCAGACCTTTCTTTTGATGCTTATTTTGTCGGAGTTTTTTTTACCCTGTTATTGGATTTAAAATAAATAACCTTTTATAACTGGGACAAAAAAATAACCAAAAAAAGAAAAACGGTTAACCGAAACAAAAAAAGTTAGGTTTTTTTCCATCCCTAAAATTGAATAGACATTTTGGACACCTTCCTTTTGATAGTTTTGGTGTGAAAATCACATGCCAAATTGCATTTATCTAGCCTACTGCATTTCCGAGATATCGCATTTGTACCCACAGGAGAAAGCATACTGGTAGTCTGTAAATTAATTGAAGGTTTATATCCAAATTCTTACACACATCTATAATTCTGGTGATATAAAACCGCATGCCAAATTTCACCCTTCTTCCTTATTGCATTTTTCCGGTATCGTGTTCACATGCACCAGAGAGGATAATCGGACAGACTTCTCGTTGGCAGATTTTGTCCAAAATTTGATTCAGATCTACAATTTTAGTGTAATGACAGATTACCAAATTTCATTTGTATAGCTTCTTCCATGTTTAGTTATTTGATTCATTTGGGAGACGACAGGCAAAAGTAACTTCAAAGGCGTTTTCTTTTTTTTTCCCGAATTTAGGTACGAGTAAATCTTGGAGATTCACCAAAATTTCGAGCTCAATTTTTATTAACGATTATCATACTTCGCATTCTTCGTATATCAAAAATTATAAAAATTAGTAAAAGCCCCTTTTATTAATAAACTAAATAGCATTTTTTTTATGTTAACATTTATTTAATTTATAATTCATTATTAAGAATATTTTGGATTCTTGAAGCCAAATATGTCTCAAATTTAATACCAAGTGGCGCCAATAGTATGGAATCAAAATTCAGTTTTATTAATCGATCGATTAACAGACAATTATGCTCTTAAAATAGTTTATTGTCATCTATAACACACAGGTGTATAAAATTTTAAGACTCCAGCATGTATCAGGAAGTGAGTGAAAAATCGATTACAAAATTCCTTCTTGACAAGGATGAAGCAAGTCAAATAAAAGTATTTAAAAACAAATATCATATGATATATTGGCGTAAAATCACTTAACCTCAGTTTGGAAAGCATAGTTTTCCTATTTTTTCCCCTTTTGAATCTTCTCAAAAACCAATATCATTCAAAGAAAGCCAAAAAACTAAGATAAACTCAGAGGGAATCGAATTAAACATTTTTTATTAATATGTCTAAACAGTTCCATTCCCTAAAATTCCTGTTTTCCCTCCTTCTGTTTTGTCTTTTCGAACATAGATGGCGCCATGGTTCTACTGTTTCTTTAAAAAAAAATTCTGATTACTTATTTTAACAAAAAGTTAACGTGAGGACATTTTTTTTCCCCCTATATTCATGGCATGGGGTAAGTTTATTTTTATGATGACTTTATTTCATTATTAACAGCCAGATGGCTAATATTTTTAAATCAATCTTGTTAGCGTTTCTATGTTTGTGTTTGGTTTTCCCTTTTCTTTTAAAATAATGCTTTTTAGATGTACAGATCTCCTTTGTCTTTTGTTGGGAAATTTCGGGCTAAGAGAAGCTATATTTGGCGTAATACAAGCTTCTTACAGAAAAATTTCCCAAATATTTTAAATCCATTTCGAATAAAGTCCTTAGCCCTTGATAAGATGGACTTGAATGGATTCCTTGTTTGTTTATCCCTCTGAGTTTATCTTAGTTTTTTGGCTTTCTTTGAATGATATTAATTTCCATTGTTCTTTGTTTTTTGTAAGCAGCTGCAATTGCACGCTACTTAAACGTTGTCTAAATTTTATTGTTTAAATTTTGCTATTTTGTTGTTTCTGTTTAAAGATTTACACTTTTTTATATTTTTTTAACATTATTCTACTTTTTCTAGTTGATTGTTTTTAAGTTCTTAAAAACCACATATCTACTTCTGAATTTCGCTCTCTTTCACCATTTAACGAAAGCCTTCAGAGGCACTGCAAACCATGAGTGTAAAATAATAGAAAGACTGAAATGTTCATTCCCAGAGTTCTTTGACCGGAAGCCTCACGGAGTCCCCAACTGTGACGTGGGTGAGCTCTGATACTTAGTTCCTAAAATGTACTCACTATACGGGATGTCGTAAATATCTATTTGGTCGATAGCATCTCAGACATTTATATCCTGCGAATGGCTGTAAATAGCCATTATGTCACGCCATGGGTCTGTCAAATGTATCAACAATGTTTTCCTTTTTTTGTCACTTTTTTTATGTCTGGGCATTAAATTTGTCATTGACACTGCAGGCTTTATGCGGATTGATTTACAATTTTCCCATAAAGTAAAATGTATTTTTTACAGAAGTCTTGAATATTCAATAAAGTTTAAAATAAATTACTATTAATTTATTGTGATTAACGAATTGGTTTTCTCCCTATCATCTTTAGAAATATCGCGTATTGAAGAATCCATCCTAACGCTTCATTTTGCTACAGGAAATCTTGTCAATTTCTTTAACTTTGCAAAGGAATATTTTATATGAACGATTCATTCTTATACAGTTCCATGTTTATATGGGTTTACTAAGATTCCTGTAATGTTTTTCAGGTATTCTGAAAGCCATTTAAGGACGGATCTCGTAGTTTTAAGAAGCGTTTTAATTTCCATCGGACATTGTAACCCTATCTCATCTGTTGTTACTTTTCTTGAACTACAGTTTTCTGTGTATGGTTGATCTTTAAGGATTTATGATTCATATCCTCATTTCTTCGGCCAAAAAAGCTGAAACTTTGTCATGAAATCCAGTTCCAATTTTTGCGAGCTCCAGAACATTTTACATTTCTATAAAGTAATTTTGGAGTGAAATTTTACTTAATACACAGATGATGTCAAGAAGAAAAAAAATTCTTTACACATTGCATACAAATATACTTTATGCAAATAATCTTATTTTAAAAAGATTTTCATAAAACTTCTCAAGACCCTGATCTTAAAGATTTTGATAAAACTGTAGGTTCATACCTTGTAAACAGATACCATTCATTCAATTTCATAAAACTATTGCATTGTGTATATAGAATTTTTTTGAATCCGATGAACATTTTTTATTAAATCCAGTTCAATATTGTGTTTTTTTAAGAACTTCTGTGGGTAAGTTATATTTCTTTACTTAAAAAAAATAGTCTTTAGCTTTGTGACTCGTTGGAAAAACGAATCGTTATATCGGTAAGTATGATCTTTCGAACATTTTTCTCTTTTCAGTTCTTAGGTATTAGGTAACTTGAAAGAAGTAAGAAGCATGGAATTGGTATCTTCAATTGTTCTCATCTTCCGGGGGTGTAACTACTTCACTTCATTAGTTCAAACAGAATTAGGTCGAATTCAAGACAAATTTTATCCAAAGCCAGTCATCTTAAGAAATGCCATTTCCAGAACCATGTCCTAACAACCGGTTTCAACCAGTTTCCGAGAGAAAAGAAATTTCATATGGACTTTTTTGTCATTCAACTTTTGAAAGGTAGGTGAAGTTCTTATTTTTAAAATACAATACAACCCCGTTTAACCGAACTAAAGGAAAGAGGGGGCATTTCAGATAGCGTTTTTTCCGGTTAAGCCATGAGCCAAAGTGGTTATTAATGCAGTTTCCCGCGATTTCTTCAACGTTTTGCGAATCAGAGTTAGGAGAAAAGAAGCCGGAAATATTATTTACCGATCATCTAATTAATACCGGATATTCATCTAATAACCACCATTATTCATAAAACAATTACTTTTTCTTTGTTTTTATTTTATTTTATTTTTTTAATTGTTCAATAAGATGAAATACTCGCGTTATCTATCACTCAGAAATTTGTTTTCTAAAGAAACAAGTAGAAATGGAATAATTTAACAAGATATATTAAAAATTAAACTTTGCATTAAACAGAATGGAGCGAAAATGCAGCAACTTCCAATAAAATACAAAAGAAAGATATTTAATTACAAAAAAGAAAATACAGAAGAAATAGAAGAAGTAAACAATAGTGATAACAGTATAACCTTTTACGCGCAACGCAGCGGCATCCAGTTATTCCATTAACAATATAGTCTGAAGTCAACTAACCAATTGAGATACAATCAACCAACAAAAATCATGTTTTAATAAAAATTAAAACACATTAACATAAAATAAATAAAATGGAAGAGAACTCGAACGCCGAACTTTTTCAAATTGCCACTCGCCATAGGAGTTCTAATATGTACAAATTTTCTGTCAAGGGAATGACTAAATAGTCAAATAATATTCCCTCTGTGGCCTGTATTTATCCAATAATTGAAATAAAAGGAAAAAAACCTTTCTTAAATAGGAAAAACTACATAAAGTCTTTTTTAACAAATCCAATAGAGAGAGAAAAAGAAAGTAAAATTATCTTCTGCCAAGAAGAAAGATCTTATCTGTATTAGCTAGAAAAATACAAGAACATTTAATCACTTTTATGTGAAGTAAAAATTAAATAATGCCAGAAATTTAATGTGATTGTTAATACAATTCCCGGTGATTTCTTCAACGTTTTCCGCATCAGGGTCGGATTTATTATAATATTATTTATCCCAAACCTCTTTCCTCTTCTTTCAATATCTGGGCTAATGTTTTATTTTAATAATATCCGGATCTAAAGAAACCTTTCAGTCTCAATTCCACCAGCATCTCCTGGATGACAAGGAGACAGGGGATTCCTTGTCATCCAGGAGACTTTGACTCCCGTGCCCCCCAGTTTTCTCCAGAGTCGAGCATAGAACAATCTCTCCTCTATGGTGTGGAGAGCAGTCAATGGAATGGATGTCTGCTCCGTGTCTGAAATTGTAGGTCACGTGAGAAATTATACCGATAGTAATTTACTTCTGAACATTAATACATCGCCCTTAACCCTCTGGCTGCGTATCCCGCGATTTCCGCGGGTTGGAAGCAAGTCCATTTTCTGCTGCATCCTGCGATTTTCGCAAGCTAATGGGTTTATTTAGTACTTTTAAAACGTTGAATATTATTATACTAATAAAGCCCTTCATCTAAATAACAATTCGCTTGGTACAATGGTATTTGAGCATTGCAAACGTAGCATCTAAATAGTAACTAAAAAAATTATGCAGTCAGAGGATTAATATCATACCTGAGATTCGAATAATTCGTTTAATCGTTTAATTTAAGAGTAAGGAGTCGAAGCTGTAAAGTTCTAGGGAAAAATGTTTATTTTAAAGCATGATTAATTTAGCCGGACTAGTTGTCAATAAATTCCTATCTTTTTTAAATTTGCGAATGAAAGGAAGCGGATGTTCTACTTTAAATATATTTAATGAGAATTAGTGATAGCTAACGAAATTGAATTATATCATTAACAAGCAGAACTAAATTGATTGTACACACAAAAGAAATTCAGCTGCATTATAAATCACCTTATCCAGATAGAGTTGAAAAAAGTTAAATTAACAAATGTTTCTCTCTCTCTCTCTCTCCGTCCCACTTTGGTGAAGATTTGAAATGATTTCCCAGCTAAGTACCAAAAGTATGCAAAATTGTTCAGTGGACAGATGCCAGAGTAAAAGACAGTAAATAATGAACAGGCATGCCACAAATGGATTCGAACTAGGTCTCATCAACTTCAGAAGATAGCGCTCTGATTTATCAGGTAAGTTTTCATTTTTTCCAACCTGTCATTACTGTAAATATAAGAATATCAAAGGTATTGTAGCTGAATATACACGAGGCTACTTTTCTCTCTCTTTTTTTCTTTCCTCAACATAAAGTCATGATAAATTCATATTACCCATTGATGGCGATATCCCAGGTAAGTGACAAACATTTTACAACAATAAGAGCGCTATTATCTGAATGCAATTAAAGAGGCGAGTAGTTGCACCACCAGGATATGAACCTCTCCTTTCGTTGCTCAACTTTTGACTAATTGCTGAATTCTTAACCCTTTAACTGTTGGTACTTTCTCATATATGTGGTTTATAAACCACACCCGCAGTTAAAATGTTAACGGGGAATAGTCATTTGAGACAATGACGTCCTATGTAGAACTTCTCCTTGCTCTTCCATTAAAAAAGAAAAGACTAAGGGTTCAATGTTGTTCCGAGGTTTCAGTTTTTTCAAATTTTGTCCCAATAAGCTTCAGTTCTGGAGTTCCAAATGGCCACTTTTCTCTCAATCTCTAAAATTAAATCTACAGTTTTGATCTTACTTTCAAAAAATTTTGTCATCTCTCTCATTTGCTGTTCTTGTTTGTTCCCCAATTCTAAGTCCATTTTAAAAAATAAATCAATCAATCTGTTGCGTCGAAAGCAAACATGACTCAATAATTACTCAAATTTTAGCGAACTGTAAATTTATTAAACTCATAACGGACGCTGTCTCTAGAGACAACCGTATAACACAGCGTTACAACAAAATCTCACATAGACAGGAAATCGGCGAGGCAGAAGCCTACACAAGAAATCAACAAAAACGAAAAACAAACTCTTTGGGAATCCAGAACTTCGGTCTTACGCCGAGGGGTTGAAGAGCTAGACTTTCTGTGGAGGGAAAATCAGAGACCGTTGGTTCACTAAACACAATCAAAGAATCGTTAAAAAAAACGGAACTGCCGCTGGGTAGTAAGGAGCGTAAACTTACTTACATCACTCTTCTGTGAGTAAAGTAGCTCTATGTGATTGAAGTAACTCTGATATTATGTGACTGGAGTAGCTCTTTGTTAACTCTCAATTTATGTGACTGATTCGTGATTTTGGTTGTGTTTTTTTTGCGAAAAAAATGTTTGTTTTCAAGTAAAATATATTTATTCGTGTTATTAATATTGGATACAATTTCTGTTAGTAACCATCTTAGGTAAAATCGGACGATGGTACGAAAAATATCAAACGTAATTCAACAATTCTAGAGTAATATTTCGCGTGAACGTAAGATCGATGAATGAATTGCCTAATGTACTTGGATAGTTTGTAGGAACCATATTGAGATTAAAATGATGTTTAAGAAAATCAAATGCTTTCTCGTAACAAAATTTGGAAACTCCAGTTAATATGCCGCTCACAACCGACTGCAGCAAGTGACTGATGCCGCCAGGCAGTTAGGTATGAGACCGTAATTGCAAATTCTAAAATTCTTTTTGCAATCTTCAATGTCCACCTTTCTTTGTTAAATGAAACTAAAACTAACTCTCTACGTTCTTTGGTTGCGGAGCTATAAGAGTTTAACTTTACACGAAAAGCGTCACAGTTTTTTCCTTTCCCGACACCCCATTAGACCACTTGGAGGGACGTAAGTTTACGTCAAAAATAAAACTAATGAAAGATTGTGGAGATGAGAGCAGGTGTTCAGGTGACTCTTATATGAGCGCGCAGCTGCATCGAGCGCTTAGTAGCACCACTAGTCTTCCTCGGCTAATAGGTTACATTTACTATACTGCCCTCTCACACTTCAAGACGACAAAAATTTGCCTGTGCAATTCAAAGCGGCTCAATCTCATGATACCACTTTTACGCAAGTCGAATCTGATTGGCTAATCGGATCATGTCATCGGTCACATGGATTTCTCGCCAATATTCCAGTAACTTTTTTGATTTTGAATGTGCGCGGTTTATTCAATTACAAGCTTATGACGCTTTACGTTTTCAATGAAAAAGCGAAGCTACGAGGTTCCCACTTTGCTGAAAGCGAAGCCAATGAAATTTGCCGGGTAGCATATTTACAAACCCTACTCTGATAGAACTGAGGCAGGAAATCAGTCAATATCATTGGCTACGAGGAGCAGTGACGTCGTTTTCAGCTCTCGCAAGTAGCGTACGGCAATCATAACAGAACAAGAGTCGTCTTACTTTTCTTCTCCGTTTTCCCACAGTTGAGCACAGAAAACATTCTTCGGTGGGTTGTAATATTTTTAAAAATGAAATTATTTTTTAAAATATCATAAAAAATAAAACATCCCACACTGTAAGAAATTATACTAATGAAAAGTACATGCACGAGAGGAAAGAACGACGTCACCGGCTCTCGGCGAAGCGAGCCAATCATATTGTCCGATTTCCTGCCTCAGTTCTATTAGGGTAGGGTTTGTAAATATGCTGCCGGGTACCCACTTCAGATGCCGAAGGCATTACGTGCGCTTGCGCAATCAGAAGGTCATGTGAGCTGACAAACCAATCAGATTCGACTTGCGTAAGGTGGTATCATGGGATTGAGGCGCCTGTGTGCAATTGCTGCTTCGGATGACGGGCTGCAATTATGATTGATTGATTTATTGAAGGGTTTGGGGGGGGGGCTATTATCCCCTATTCATTCTAATATACGTTTCAATCCGCTTTAAAAAAATAAGGGAAAATTGCCACCAAAAGATGGACTAGAACTATTGCCGATCTAATTCGGTCAAGACAAAAAAATGGCGTCCTACAAAGTAAAGCCAAAGCGATATCGGTGGTTGTGCCACTGATCGCCGTCGGCTACTAGGTTCCATTAGATACAATGCCCCGCATCTCACGGAAGCGATCAGTTCTGCAACTTATTGCGTACGGCTAAATACCGTCCTAACTGTTCTTGATTCACCCATGGATTCAAACCCTGATATATAAGATGTGGTTGCGTCGTTTGCTAGCCACTATGTCTGTGTGTGTCTTTAACGTCTCACAATCATAATGGTCAACCTTCGCTTACAACTGATTTTTCGTCGTTATTTCACCCACTTTACATTAAGAGATCCAAACTACATTGTTAAAATTAACTTAAAAAAGACTTTGTTTAAGCAAAAACTTGTTTATTATTGTTTTCGAAGAATTTTATCGCATGATCAGCTTATCGAGGCAACGAAGAAATCAACTTTTAACTGACTGGAATAATTATCTTTCGATATAAAGGGAGGAGTTATTCTCTGACACATTAGAAACTTAATTTCATTCTGTTTAATCTGGCATTAAAGAACACTGATATTTCCGCTTCATCCAAAGGTATTCAAGTAATGGGCGCTGCAACAGCAAAAAGACGTGGAAAGTGTGGATTCCAGGTATACCTTGGCATAGAACTATATATATTAACTATTTTAAAGTTGATGTGTTACTTACTAATAAGTATAAAAACAATTACTGATAAGATTTCTTCCAATAATAGTAATTCTTATTTTTAATTCGTTGACTGTTAAGACAAATTTCGGGTTTCCATTCCCGGAAGTCAATTTCATTCTATCGTTTTATATTACTCTTAACCTTAAATGTGGTATAGATAAATTATCATGGCTAGTAAAGTTTCTACGAGATAACTTGTAGTCGGTGTCATGGACAAGAACACCACCTATTTGTTACAATGTTAGTTGGCAATCAACGTGTTAGAAAATCATACCCATTGCACACGGGAATAGAACTAAAATGGATGCTGATAAAATTATAAGTAAATTTCATTATAAACTAGCACTACTCTCCTCTATTTCAGTCCTCGGAGTGTTGTAGTTCAAATTTTTTTGGTATATGCATGGCTCTCAAAATGAAGTTTTCTAACGGAATATTTTGAAGTAATATTCGACTCTCGATGAATTTGTGTTTTATTCTGCGAGGTGAATTATTTGGAATTTAAGACTTTTCCTCAAACAAGCCATATATTTCTCGCTTTGAGAGTATTTTCCGACAATTATTCTGAGGTTTTATGCTACTAAATCTTATTTATTTTCGAGTTGGAATAATTATAGCATCACTGTTCCGATTTTGAAAAATAATGGCGACCTGAAATTACTTTATCTGGCTTTCATACTAATTTAACCCTAAAATAGACAGCTATTGAAGTTAAACTAAAACATGTAATCTATAGATATATAAAAGGCAAATACCATGACTCGCTCACTCGTCACGAAATCTCACCACGATGCTTGGGAACTTCAATTTTGGCAGGTGGTTGCTTTTTGGGTAGTAAGTGCTCACTAAGAAGAGTCTTTCCAAATTTTAAAGATAATTTAATATTTTGCGTTTTGGGTGATTTTTTTTTTGTACTAATTTCTCCCCTTTTCTTACAATCGGATGAAGAAAATAGATGCACCATCGTAGAGAGCAAACAATTTTCGTTCTAATGAAATTTGTTTTGAACGCCTAACGTAACTTGCTGGATTTTGAGAAATTTTTAAAAATAGTCGGTTTGCACAAAAGATTTATATTCTTAAAACTTAAATTGCTGCATCCGGCATTCTAATTTTGTTAGTACTTGCAAATTATTTGCAGTTATAACTGGAAAATTTCTCCTGGATTTAAAACGAGAGCGGTTAAAATATCTTTATTTCTTAGATTTTTAATTTCTTTATACAAGTTCAAACGTTTTTTCTCGCAGATACGAGGTGAAGCTTTCCACCGTAACTTCAGTGATCCAAGGTCAAGATTCTATTTATAGAACTGGAGGGGAGAAGGGTCGCGGCCAAACTCGTGTTCAAACGGGGAGGGGGGGGGGTATAGCTAATCTGAGCTGCCATTTTGTTAGTCGTTTCGTTGAATTGTATCGCTGGCATTCTTTTTTGTTATATATCCAAGGTTGTTTATTAAAAACAAAGGTAAGAAAATGTTTTTTTTTATTTGCATAATGAAGTGGGAAAAACGATGAGAGAAGTTTTCAATATTTTTTTGTTCGGTTAGATCTGAGAATAAAATACTGTTCCGTAGGAAAGTTCGACATTTTTGACAACTGCCAATTGTAAAAATGTATTTTAACCGTGTCAAATTCAGTATCAAATTTGGCATGTCATAACTTGAAATATTTCAAGTTTGGCGACAGAACCTTTTCCTCGAGTGAAACCTGCATTTTTTTTAGATATGGCTAAATACCATTATTCTTTTCTATTTTGTAATATAACGTATAAAATATTTTGTATAATGTATCTTTACGATGTTGTGCGCATTCAGAACATCGTAAAATATCTTGTGCTAATAGTATCACTTTAGCTTTTAAACGGCAGTTTATTAGAGGTATCTTTAAAATACACGCATTCCTGCTCTCGCATTACTCTTCTTAATGCAGGGTGAAGCTCGCTTGAACTTTCAACATTAAAATATACTACTTTTAAATTTGTTTACCAGCTTCATTTGTACAGGTCATAAAATTGAAATGAAGTTAAATTGATGGCAAGTCATAAGATAGATATTTAATTATTTCAAAATTCAAATTGATCACTGAAATTTATTTTATATATAAAAGACAAATATCATGACTCATTCACTCGTCACGAAATCTGCCAAACCATGAGGCCTAGAAACTTGAAATTGGGCAGATGGTTGCTTTTTGGGTAGTAGCTGCTCAATAAGAAAGGATTTTTCGAAATTTTAATTAAAAATTACTTTGAATTTTAACGTTTTTCCGCAATATCTGCGGATCATATTGTCGCGGAAAAATCATTTTAACATCTTGAAGTCTTGAAAAAAATAAGCTTTTCAATGACTCCAATTTTATTTCCATGCAACGTTCTGTTTAATTTTGATTTTTAAAAATATTTCCAAAAGGTGGAATGGTGCAACCGTGTTGCTGATGGTTCCTCAAGATCACGGTTCTATTTATAGCCCTGGAAGGGAGGTTGGTGATGGTTTACGATCTAGGAAGAAACGCTGCCAGTCGTAATTCACACCAGTGACGGCGAGGAGGGTCAGTCGAATCCCTCTACTTTTTAGGGGAAGATTAAATTTTTTTTCATTTCGGCTGCCTGAAACTAGGAATTACAAAAAAAAGCAATAGTGTTCGGGAATAAATTTCGGACTAATTCGGGAACTAATTTTTTATTTCAATTTTATTGTTTAGCCCGTATAGTCACGGGTCTTTCAGGTGTCTAAATTTCCTGCCGCCTCGCGTTTTCCACTCAATCTGGCATCCACTGGTTCACTCAGGGCCTCCAGAATGTTCGGCTTTCGCGACCATATTTAGCGTTAATGATTCTATTGATGAGTGATGGATGAATTCAGTGAGCGTTATTTGAAACGCAGTTTTTAAGTTTTGTTGGCTGTGATGCATCATGCAGAATTGTATCGCTGGCATTTTAAAATGTAAGTCTTTGTTATATTTGGCAGATAATAAAATCTATAAAGTATTCATTTCTTGGTCATCTTTCCTGAGTTATCGCGGGCGAAACCGCGACGGGGAGTGCTATTATTAATATAAAAATTAATTTAAACGGGCGAACCAGCTAGTCGCCAAAGGCGACTGGTGATATGTGAATTCAAGAAAATCGACTTTTCAATCATCATGCCTTGATGGTGTAATCCTCTCCCTAAATTTTTATGAATTTAATATTTTTGTACATTTAAATACACTAATAAAAACGTATTTTGAAAGACTTAAATATTTCTTGCTTCTTTATCGTTATTGTATTTTCAGAATTCATTATGCAATATAAAATCTTGTGATTTTTTTTTATGAAGTTGGCTATCTAGTGGCGTCTTTCGTCCTGAAACTGCTTGAATTCAAATCAATCGATTTCTTCATAATTAGATTCTGAAGATATTCTAGTGTCATCGACGATAACACTACACAATTTTAGAATTCTAACTAGTGAGGAAATAAGTTTAAAAACCGATCACAAAATTTCATCTTTTAGAAACGTGAGATATTAAATGAAATGGAAATTCTGTTTCCTAATTGATCCCCAAAACTAGACACTTTAACATCCGACGAATCGCTCCCTTCATGTGATTGAATGCCTTAATAAATCAATGTATGAGCAATGCATATTGACTTTCAAAGAACTAATGGTTGTTTTTTTTTTATTTCAGATGCCACGAATCAAATCGAGTAAGTTTTTGTTTATGTATTTAGCTTTAAAATTTAATTCTATTCTCTTCCAGAATATTCATTTTTTAAAATTTTCGTATAAAACGATAGTATTGTAATCGTCGAAAAAATTCGACCTTCCCGAGACGGAAAAACACATTTTTAGAATTTCTTCAATATTGGAATCTAAGGGCTATTCGCAACTATCAAAGGGCTTGAAATTTGACATGCGGCCTTTTCATGAAATTTGCAGGTTTGCGTCTAGTTTTGAATGCAACCTACATTTGAGAATTCTGTCGTTTTGCCCGTCCATACCCTGGTGAACACGGTAATTCAAATAAAAGATGGATGGATGACATTAAGCATATGGAAATGATCCGTACAACTTCAAAACTTTTTTTGTTGTAGATCTATTCTTTCCGTAAAAAATTTTTGTAGTTATGGATGGAACAATTTGAAAGGTTTTACCGTCCGTTTCTGGTCATAGGTGGCGTTCCACAACACAGACGTTTATTGAAAATGGCGTCTCCCGAGAAGAAAGCGCAATGTGTTCGGAGATGTGTGATGTTCCTCTGGGGTTATGTGAAAGATGTTGCGTACCGAACAAAAGTTGACAATGTTGTGGAATTGAAGCAAGCCATTATAGAAACTGTTGATCAAGGCATGCTGGAACGTTCTTGGATGGAATTAGAATATAATCGTGGCATTATTCGTGCTACGAATGGATCTCGTGTGAAATTTTATTAAGACTTTAAAAAAAATGGAGTTCTCTTGCAAAAAAACTTCTGTTTAAATAAATTTTTAGTTTTTTTAAATAAATTTTAATTTTGTACGGATCTCTTTAGGACACCCTGTATATTTATCAAAAGAATGGTAGATCTGTATTAGCTTAGTGTAATTATTTTGAAAATTCTGGTATACAGAAGACTGCTTCTGGGTACTGTATCGAGCAATACCTTTCAGACTTTCCAACAGGAGTTTTTTAGAGCATAAAGTGGGATTGGCGCCACCAACATCAAAACATTCGATTAGCGTAACATGGGTCGCATGTCAGTCGTGATTGCTCTTGTCGTTCAACACAACTGCTCGTTGTTCTACGGCGTGTCATTTTCTTTCCTGAAAGATGTAGAATGGTTCCTAATATAAATTAGCGTGGCGCATTTGACGTTTAATGAGCGAAGGAATTTACTCCGTATTAGCTTGAAATATTGCAACATTATTAACTTGTGTCTATTCAAAATTGATAGTCTTCTGAATCGGAAAAAAAATCTTGAATAGCAGTTTAACGAAATTTTATTTAGAGTATTTCAAGTGATCTCTTCTGTATTTAATTTGGCGAATATAATTTTCTGAAACGCATCCTGGTGCAACTTGGATAAAGCTCGAAATTTTCAGCGAGGAAATCTTGGTGTCGTTTAAATTAAGATTAATGAATCGGCATTTCCAAATTTATTTTCCTTTTATAGATCCCGAGAATTCTGGACTGGAATCTCTACAGAAATGGAATAATTATTACATCAATAACACATTTCCCATGATAATTTGTTGTGTCAGATGCGGGAAGTGGCGAGAGACTTCCGAATTTGAAGAGAATTCGGATGTCCCTGAATCTTGGAACTGTTCCATGTGGACTACAAGTAAGATGTGTTTTTTTAGACTTCTATTTAACTTGACGCGTCTCGTGTTTGTCAAGACGTCATTTTGTAATTGAGTTTTCACTCAAATTTTGATGTGCTAGAGTTCTAAAATGCTGCACAGTTGTGTGTACCCAATACAATATTTAAATATTTTCAACTTTATTCTTAATTAATCGATTAATTTAGTTTTGATTCAATATGAGGAACGCCATCAGGCAGTGAACTTGCGGATAAATTGATTATTATATTAAGATTCCATTTTAATTAAAATTGTGAAGTGTATTGCATTAGACTAAAAAGTAGAAAATAATAGAAATGGTTTTCAAAAGGCCGCTTTTATTAGTACTGAAATCTCGGCAAAAAGCACGAGGTGTTGATATACTTTAGTTTTCAAGGAATGTTTAAAATTGTAAGTTGTTTAATTTCCTTCATCTGTTTTTGGGGTCTCGCCTCGAGGTTTTACGATTTTTGATTTGACCTCCACATTTTTTTCATTGGAGTATTTTCATTTTATACGCTAATAAAAGCTCGCTTTTTAACTTTATTCATTCTCCCGCTAGATCCGTTGTGAATTGGATTTTTATTTTCAGAGTTGTTTGAGAGTAATCGTATTACGTGTTGCAAGGCCAATTTGCGGATATTTGGGTCTGTGATGACTATTCGTGATGTACCAACGTTGTTATACGAATGAAATAGAAATGAAAAATTGGCAAACTTTATAAGAGGATTGAAATTGCTTCAGTTAAATTTTTTATCTACCGACATTTTTTTGTGAAATGCTTACTTTTAATTATTTTGTGACAGTGGCTCCGACTAAAAATTTCAAAACCGAAACATTCTTGATTCTAACGCATGTTGCAGAGATTCTTAACATTTTATTACTTAATGAGACAAAATCTTGATCATTCTAGAATTAGACTACTTGCTTATTACCATTTTTTCTTGAAGGGAAGTTTTTGTACAGAAACTTTGACTAAATGGATATTTTTTTTTAAATTCCAAATTTAACTATAATTTTCAAAGTTGCATAAGCAGTTTGTATGGATAATGGAACTGTTTCGACGAGGTAATTCCACTTCTACACTACCCAAAAGGCCGAGAGATGATCAATTTCTATTAGTGAGCAAAGAATTGTTGAAAAACCCTTTTTGAACTAGAATTGCAATTGGGAACCGTTTTCAATGCTCACATTTTTAAGATGCAACTGTTTAGGCAAAATATAGCAAAAAATTCAAATCTTGCTTTGTCTCAAAATTATTGTTTTCAAAGTAGTCTACGGAGCAACTTGTGTAATTCAGTTTGGCACAACTGTAACAAATTCTTGGTTAGTTTAAAATAGTTGAACTGAAATCTTAATGAAATTTAGTCTTCAAATATCCCCCGTGTTTCAAAATGTGTATGCCAGTTCCCCTTTTTGCAATTTAATTTTTGCTAAACATTCTGTATCGACCATTTAACTGTTTCTTTCTCTTCCCCCCCCATCTGACTAAATGACGTTCTGTCGAAGTTTTATAGTTGCAATGCTCGTTCTTCATGAATGGTGTCTTTCAGGTGACGGGAAGAAAGGAAACTGTAAAATGCCGTCTGACGTGAACGAAGATGATTACGTAGACGAAGATTATACTCCCGGGTCTCTCGTTTGGGCGAAGATGGATGGACACCCGAAGTAATATCCAATAAAGCTTTCATTCTTTTTTTTTTATAAATAAACCGAACACATTGCCGATGGATCACGAGTTTACCTGTGTATGTTGAAAAAATGTATATACACGAAAACGGGAGTTGTTTCGTGATCCGCTCGGAACAGATGGCTCGAAAAACACGAGCGAATTCGCGTTCCATCAGCTAGATCCATGTATTACGAGTTGTAATGAATTCTAAATTTTATTCTGTAATTCGTAAACAATGAACGTTTGACGCAGTGTGGTCAAGTGTTGTGCTCGTGCCATAAATCCAAATCAAGAGTGTAGTCGGATTAATTTCCAACTTTGTATTTGTGTTTTTATGCATTAAATGCAAATCAAATCAACTTTTAGCTTGCATCCAATGTCTAGTCGGACAGCAATGTGTTGAGCAATTAGAATAGTAAGCACTCGAAGAACGTATTAAAATAATTTTACTTTTAAGAATTTGTTGGGAAGACTTCCATAATTGATAAAATACAAAGAAATTTTAAAAAATCGTCGGAAGGTCATTGATGTACGATCACTTTCAAAAGCTATTGGGATGTTTCTGAAAACGGTCAAGTTTTGATTATTCGCTTTAGAAGAGACTGGCGTTTTAAACACTGCAGATAACTCGATGGAATTTGAAAGCGGATTTCAAAGATGAAAGGATAAATAGGGAAAGCATCCAGCCAATCGATAATTTTTGGAAAAAAGCCTTGACATTCTGTAACGCTATTTTAATCTTTTGACCACAAGAATACTCTTATTCCAGCTTTTTTTCTACTTTATAAAGGAGATTGAAAATATTTTTCTGAGAGTTCTAGTTTTGTAAGAAAGTCCTAAAGCTAGTTCTAGATTACATGAATATCTGTTAATCTATTCCGAGTAAAATCTTTTTTAAAGATGGGGGTCAACATGAGAAAGTTAATGTTGCTTGAATCGCAAAAGGACACGTTAAAAGAAGCAAGAGACCATGTAACAACTATTTTTTCAAATTTCTGTAGTACTTGAACGAGTACGAGAAACTTAAATCGGACTTAACTACGAAAGCGTGTACTAGTCTTTTCTGGATCTGTGCCGCCGTTGAGATAAAATATTTGCCAATTTAGTTACGTCGATATAACTTTTCTTGTTAAATTTTCACATATGCGCACAAATGATGCAATTTATTTTGCAAAGAATTTTGACTATACTCATGACTTTGCGTGTAATAACAAACTTATACTTGCCATAAAACTTCGAACTTCCGCTGCAAAATGAAACGAGATATTCCAACTGTACATACAAAAAGATCAGGCATGAGGAAAATGGTAACCGCACCAGCCCTTCGATGGGACCACCTCGACTGGGAAACCACCATTATCGCTTCGCCACCCGCTTTATTTCCGCCCATGCTTTGTATAATTTGTGTTCAAAGAGCGACAGTAACAATTTGGATAAATTTTGTACCTGTATAAACTTTGTCTTGAAAGGAATTGTGTAAAAATTAAAGTATATTTAAAAATTCCACCAGCTTGATCGACATGCTTTAAAATTTTACAGCTGGCCTGCGATGGTTGAAGATGATCCTGACGAAGAGGAATACTGTAAAGATCTTGAAACCGATGCGGTATGTTCATTGAAAATCTTGCTTTCTGATATAATAGATCTGCTAATAAATTTAGAATAGATTTGAGTGTTTATATGTGCAATTCAATTTATTCGCGCCTTAAAAATTAATTTTAACATCGCTTAAACTTTAAAAATAAAAGTACTTCTTTTAAACTCGCAGTCGACAGGATCTTCACTTCTCCACAGACCAATGGAACTGCTAAACTATCAAATCCGGCGAATTCCCTTTGCGAAAGTATTTAAGCTCGCTGAGTATTTGCAACTCGCTCTTTTTACGATTTGTGACTTCATGGTTACACGCCTTTATAGCGCGAGATTTCATCCTTGACTATTTTAAATTAATTTTTGAAGTTCTATTTAAGATGTTAATAAATTATCTACGTCGAATAATATGCCAAGACAAGAATAAATCCATTTCAAGATTATCAATGACTACTAGATTTTTTAAAAGGACAACTTTATAGCAGTACATCTCTTTATATATAAATTGAAAGCTAGTGTATTTCATTTGTTCACTGTATAATATAAATTTCATTCTTAACCTCTTTTTTAACAAATTTGTTAAGCTGTTCTCTTGTTTTATTCACAAGATAAGTTGGTTGTTATTCCAAGACGTAAGGAAACGTTTAAAAATTGAGTACATTAACGACGTAAATGTTGGTCAAGATTTATGTACAGAAAAAGATTATAATCAACGATCTCCGACTCTCGATCCAATGTGATCATTCATGTTCTAAGTGGAATGTTTTGTTAACACTCTTATTTACAAGTTTCACTGTTTTTTAATTCACACAGAACAATTGCGAGTTTAGGTGCCATTTTTAGAGTACCATTAATTGAAAGTCGTTTGAATATTTCAAGTGTGAATAAAATGCTGTTTCTTTATTTTTAGAAATACCACGTCGTTTTCCTGGGTGATCCACCATCGAGACGCTGGATCAATGCAAAACGTCTTGTGCCATTCAAAATGCCCATATCAGTACGTATTCTTAATATTAATTTATTACACTGGAGGATTTCGTCGCTTAACCAACACCACCTATCTCAATTTTTTGAAATTTCAAAGAGTAAGAAAATACTCTTTTTTTTTTTTTTTGTAACCAATAACGAATAATTCTGAATTTTAACATCTGATATAAACGAGATCATTTATTAATACTAGATATGAGAAACATTCAGAATTATCCATTTTTCGTTGCGAAATATTGAATATTTTCTTCCTCTTTGAAATCTCAAAAAAATTGATGGTTTGTATTGCTTGGTTAAGCGACGATTTAATGTTTTGATCAATATGAGACTACTGGAAGTTTTTTTTACCCCGAGGATGTGTTCTTCCCTCAATTTTCTCGTATACTGACGCAATACGAGGGGTTTTATTCTTTCTAGTATAGTGAAAACTAGATTACGCATTTTGGACGTCTCTTCGTCCGATTGGGGCCAAAATTTGACAAATCTACATTAGCGACATGACTACATACCCAATTTCATCGTTCTATGTCATGACGTTTATTTAAAGCGTTGACATACACGCAAATAGACAGGCGTACAGATATCCATCCACTGACGGATTTGATCCAATCTTTGGTAAAAAATTGCATGCTGAAACTATATGCAAAACTTCCTTATTCTCGGTCTTTGCGTTTGTGAGTTATCGTGTTCACAAGACTATGGACCGACTTCCCATTGAAGGATTTCGTCCAAAATTTGATAGAAATCTGTATTTTTGGTATAAAGACTGTACATTGATTGACTTTGATATAAAGATGCCAAATTTTATCTAGAGGCCGAGGTGATCTGGTAGTAAGGTCTAGAATGCGGAGGGCTCAAGGTTCGAACTTGGATTCCTCTAAAGATCTTCCACGTTTTGAGCCCGGTGCACGCTCCAAGTCCCATGTGGGCGAATGCTAAATCTAATAAGCTCCCTTCCTACAGGCACGCTTACAGGCAGGAAGAAGTCGCAATGTATCTCGATTATACAAAGAAAGTAATCGAGAGTTAATGACCAAAATATCTCCTTTCTATAAAGTGATGTGGACAATTTTTCTGTTTCCTGTATTACATGTACAGTACTCTTGTCCTGTGCGTTAAGTAATCGCTAAAGTCCAAATCGGTTTCTTCTGTTCTACATTAGAGAAGAGTTTCGTAATGAGTAGTGTCAATTCCTGTCTCCTGTTAGCGTCTTTAACGGAATAAATTAAATTATCCGGCTTTGATACGCATTGAAGATAATTATATATGTAATTTTTAACCTTTTAATTTTTTTAAAGCTACTTTATTCTTAATTGCATCTTCAATGTTAGAACCGCATTTCTAGTTTAACCTCTAGTCACGAGTCTTTCCCGGGGAGTCCTCTTTTTCCAATTATTTGAGCTCTCTGCACATTGTTAAGGGTCTTTCTTTCAAACAACATATAACCTGCGTGCTAAGACGCCCCGCTTCGCACATTACCTCTTCATGTTCGAAATACAATGGTTACTAAAATTGAAATGGTGTTCTGTTCTATATTTTGACGTATGATTACGTTATCCAAGTAAATTTAACCAGCATTATCATCTTTACAATGAATAGAAGTTAAACCATTTACTCATTTTTATTCAAAATGAGTGTTTGCACCTCACTGTCAATGATTTTACATATACTACTTAAAAGAGCGATTGCAAAATAATTATAGTAGCTTTTCCATAAAAAGATATTCGGATTTTACATAAGCATCCAAAGATGTCGTGTGTTTCTATCTGTCGAATACAAGTTTATTGGACCAGTTTTAATTGTTAAAATGAAATTTCAGAATGAAGTTGGACGTAAACGTTTCAGAGGGAAAAGGCTTGCATTTGCAGTGGAAGAGGCGGAGAGGGCGTTCAAGATGACAAAGCAGGTAATTTCTTGCGTTCATGCATTTTTCAACAGTATTTGAAGAAAATATTATCGTTCGCTCAAAAGTTTATCGCAATCTGGATTCTGTACATAATCGTGCGCAATTTCTTTCCATATGAGTATCCCTAAGTAGATGACAAATTCTGTGTTTGTTAATGTTGCATTGACTCTTATCAGAATGGGATACTTGATGCTCGCGTAATTGTTTTATTTTTTGGTATAAAAAAAATGTTGTGAATGATTCAGTTATTTAAAATAAAGTTAACAAAACTTTAAACATTCTTGCAAGTGTAATAAAGAGTGTTCTTTTTGTTTCAATTATTTCGCTCTTCAATATTTGATTCATTATAAATATTATGAACCTCTTGGAATGGGTTTTCTCTAGTTTACAACCAGGTGACGCCACGAGTATGGAACTAAAATTGAATTAATAGCTTAATTGAGATAAAAAAAAAAAGTTCTGTTAAATAGCATAATGTTTAAGAAAACACAACTGTATAAAATTTCAAAACCCTATTAACATTCATATTAGTAATCGAATTTTCACCAATTTCCCAAATTATATAATCATAAGCGTGAAACAAATCAAAGTGTATAAAAATATTCAACCTTATATTATCGGCAAATTCCTCGATTTAATTTTTAGAATTAAATTTTTAATGTAAAACACCGAATTTAATGTTTTAACGCGTTCGCTGCCATGATGCAAACCTGAGAATCAGCACTTCTAATTCGATGACACCTGCTCTGATATCTCTCGACTATAATGGAGAATTTCAATTATTTCCTACTCTTCGATATTTGACTTATAATTCATTATAAGGTACTTTTTTATTAAAACGGCCACCGAGCTTGCTTGGCGACCTTCGAATTTAGCCAAGCTCGTAAGTCCAGTGTTTTACAGTTCTGATTATTTATGAACGGATTTGTTTAGGACTACCGTGCTCTTCGCCTGTTGATGTTTTGAAAGAACGTTTTGAGGCGAGAGCTCATTTTGGAATTAAAAAAAAAAGCAGATTCCTAACATTCAATGAACAATAGTTACTAGATGAAAGCGAAGCCGCTGATGTTTTTTAAATTAAATTTGCCCGGAACCCACTTCAGATGCCGCAGGCATTGCATGCACAATTTGTCTATTTTAGATGCCGCAAGCATCGCGTGCGCAAGAGACCAATAAAAAGCTCGCTGTGTACCCAAAACAAATGTTCTCACATCGGCAAACCTTCCTTCTTGGCAATAAGTCTCGGTTGCTTGGTGATTCAATCTCTGTACCCGTTATAACGTGCAAGTACCAATTATAAATATTATGGACCTTTTGGGAATGGGTTTTAAGATTAGGTGTCTGGTCATCTGATTGGATAGTAGGTGTGTATCCCACTCGTGAGACAAAGTGCTTGATCGTCAGCCAACTTGTAAATGCAAAAACACAAATTTTAAAACAAATTATTCCCATTTCAGAACAGACTCCTGACGTTCAGCTTGGCAACTCGTTTAGAAAACGGAAGTACAGAAAGTAAAGGTAATTTGTATTTTATTTATGCTGCAAATATTTGTATTTCAGGAAAATTGGCTCAAATTTCGTTACGAGCTCACTGAGGACGTCTTCAGTCGGTGACCTTTGGACATGCTCTATAGTAAATAAAATATTTAATATTTTAACGTCTAGAAGCATTTCAACAGTGGTAGAGAACTTAGTGTCTGTTTAGTGTCTTTCCCCTGGCGATGCCAGGACTGAAGAAAATAATGGGTAGTCAGTTTCAAGAACAGAATTGCAAATTCTATTCTGAACTTGGATTGTGGCAATCGTTTATATATAACTCTATTTAAACGTTTAATCTGCGAATTCTCAAGCTTTCAGAATTCTTCTACAAAACCATAGCCAGATCAACTGATACAAGTGGAAATTATCTTCCCTCGCCTTTGTCGCATACTTTTACAGAACGCGTCGTATTATGTTTACCTTCGTATTAGTGTCGAGTAGTTTCCATTTGGAATTCTTCCCTTTGACCGACTGGGTTGGAAACTTGGACCACAACTTGTGTCAAAAACACTTGCCAAATTCCATTTCTATTGCTTGTTGTGTTTTTGATTTACGTTAACGTAACAAACGAGTAGGAGATCCACAATTAATATGACAAACTTCATGCAAATCCAAAATTTGGTGTCAGCCTCGTGTTAAATTTCATTCGTCTCGCATGTTCTATTTGACTTGGTGTTCAGAAGTGCATGTAGACATGCCTTCTAAAATGATTTTTTACGACTCGGAGTAGCCTAAAACATGAAGATTCGTTCAAATATTAATATCGAATTTTTTGACAATTGCAATACTTCCTCTCTATACTTCGTATGAGGAAAAGTGAAATCCGTGAATTGTTTCTTCAGTACAAAATTGCTTCTAGCAGTTTAGTTTGATTTTAATGGTGCAAAGGACAGATCTGGCTATATTGCGCTTTACTCAAATAAAGATAAACCTCGTAATAAAATATAGAAACGTTAAATGAAGATGCATGTCGTGAAACGCAATGTTGTTTGTTGGGTGGAATCGTTAAATAGGCTCCTACAACAATTTACGTGCATTGGTTTGATACGAGAAACTGGAATGTTTGGGATGCTTTATTTAGAATCGAATCTAATGGAGAAAAATCGTCCAGAGAACAGACTAAAATGAATTTTTACCAAAGGAATTGAAAATTGGAACCGTTCTGTATAGTTCCGTTACCATTGTGAACTCGATTTTTCTGTCCTAGAAGTGCAATTGAAAAAGTAAATGCATTTTCAAATACTCTGCGTAGAAATCGAACGGAGTTCAAAACTTTTTGAATTCATCATTCATTTGAATCGACTGATAAAATGTTGTATTGTCAAAACACATAGTCGCCACCGGAAAGGCTTTCAAATTGTATAACTTATGATTTGCATGAGGTCTTTGAAAAATAGTCAATTGCATTGCAATTATCATTCGAAATTTCGAGTTTGAACATTAAATCTATTCACTATGAGGCCGCGGTGTCCTAGTGGTAAGGTCTCGGCTTTGGGACCGGAGGGTTCCAGGTTCTAAACCTGAATCCACTGAAGATACGCCATGTAGGGACCTGTTGTACGTTAAATCCTACATAGTGGCCAAACGTCCTCCCGTTGGTATGGCGTGGAAGTTTGGACCGGTGGGTACCAGCTCGGGTGTCGTCATCTGACGGCTCAAAATTACGAGGTCGGTCCCAAAATAACCCTCGTGTTAAATAACCCAAAACGGGACGTTAATATAACTAAAACTAAACTATTCACTATTTTGTCATTTTAATGGCGAGATTTACAATCTGTTATAACCAGCATATTTTTTTTTTTTTTCAGAGGAATCTTCCAAAGTAAAACCTGTCGAGAGAAAAAGAGTACTACAAAAAGACGCAGGTAAATATAACTTGGATTTAAATTTTTTATTCAGGAATGTCTATTTTCACCCTCGATACATTTAAACAACACTTCAGTGTTATGTTTCGGAGGATTCACTTCACAGCTTTTCGGAAAATGAACATGCGTGCCGAACTGCTACTTTATTTTCGAATCTTGAGGTAAAATAGCAGCTAGTTTTTGAATCTTATTTGCGATATGCGGGATTAAGAACTTAATAAACATGGAAGTCAAGTTATTCAGATTGTGCTCTGAACTGTAGGGCCCAGTCTGGCTCTTGTGCCCGAAAACCAAATTAAGCGAACAATATCCTCTGAACTGTTAATTTCAAATGGAATAACATAAATTTTTTTCTTGTTAAGAATAGAGTTGTATTGGCAGTAACAGGATTGTAATCAGTTTCTATTTTTCAGATGGCTCTTCCAAAGTAAATGTCGGGAAAAGAAGAGCACTGCAGAAAGATACAGGTAAGGCACAATGAAGTTCAATGCATTGCAGTTTATGCATTTACAATGTCTCTGCTCCACAGAATTGAAGAAATAGTATCGCCTTTTGGGCTTTGGCAAAATGGTATTACGCCTCAAATATTCCATCAAATTACATTAAATTTATTAAATTATTACCGAGTTTAAGAAAACTTGTTTTACTTGCCACAAAAGTAAATTCTTTGGCCAAATTTATAAATTCCATAAGTTTAAACTATATAAACTTTTACAATTAACAGATTTTGCATGTTTCACCCTCGGAATTTTTCGGCAGTCTGCCCAACCTCGGGAAATTTTTTCCACTTCTACAAAATATGGGCAATTTTTAATCACCATTTCTAATTTTATATTTTTAATATCTATTTATATGAAACTTCCGACTAAATCCGAATGCTTTCACAACCAAGATGATCGATATTTATAAACAACGTCACAATAGTTTCGCACGACGGAAACTCGTATACACATTCGTTTTCTTTTACTAGATATCGTCGTATATTTTTCCGATGAATGACAATTTTCCAAAATCCAAATAAGTACACGGATAATTTTTGGGCTATTTATAGATTAAGCTGCTTTTTAAAAATTCTGTTTAAATTGTTTCATCCTGATTTTTTTTCTTTTTTTGCAGCACCCCTAGATTCTGAACTGACGAGCTGCCACACTGCATTTTATACCATGCAACGTTCTCTTTTATTCAAAATTTATTTTCATCTGTTTCCAGGCCATAAAATTTCATATTCTACATTAATTAAGCACGTTTCTGAGCTATAATATACAGGGTGATGCAAGAAAAGAGCAGATTTAAAATATTTATTTCTAATGAACGACAATAGACGCATACGAAACGTCACTGGATAGGGGAAGTTCGAACTTTTATTTCGTGTATTCGGATAATCCCGGTAAAACCAAACGTGCTCCAGTACTGGTTGGCTTCATGAAAGACGGTGCACCACCTCACTTCCACTATGCAGGGGCGTCGCCAGCGGGGGGGGGGGCAATTGCCGCCGGGCGGTTACCGCTTGCGCCCCCCCCCCCGTCGGCGAGAAATTAAGACTTTGATCTGCAAAAATCTTTGCAATTTTGGGAGATGTTGAGAGCAGGGTATCAAGGAATATAATTTTAATTCCATCTTTCAGTTCTTTCAAGCTCGGAGAAGATATAAACATTGTATGCAATATATCTAATAATTTGCCTTCCACTCAAGGTTTTAAAAAGTCAATTATTGACTTTTGTTTCAATTTTTAAGATGACATTTTTGACATGACGCTGAGAATTTCTGTGAAAGAACGGATTTTGACTTTCAAAGAATATTTTCTTTTCGTCTTGAGCGATATTTCGTCTTTTGCGTTTTTGTGTAAAAGGAATGAATTAATACTACTTCCCAGACTTGATCGACGAGTCCAATATTTACTTCGTGGGAAGCGAGATTTTCGTGATAAGGGATTTCGTGTTTATGGAGTTTGACTGTACTTCAGAAAGATGCAAGCAAGAAGCATTGAATTATAATGCCTTGAGCGAAAATGTGTAGACGTTAGCATTTATACATCGTTGCGAACGACGTTGCTTTTAGATACATGGTGATTCGCTTCTTCACAAAAGTTTTGGTCTTCGTCTTTTACTTTTTATATAACTAACGATTAAAAGCAGTTGTACAGGAAAAGTCTCTTCCGAAACTGAAAGATTCTTCGAAAACTTGTTAAGGGAAGAAACTTATAAAAGCTACGTTTTTTTTCCCTGCACAAAATTTGGACGGTATTTAAACTTGGAAAAGCAAATAAATGTGTATTGCTTTTTATATCGATTTCCTTTGGTCTTTCATTTTGTCTTAATCAAATTCTGGGCAAGCGATTGCAATCTCCGTTGATTCAACTTGTTTCCCGAGCTATAATATATTTTATGCTATTTCATTGCATTTGCAATGAGAGTGAAACAAAAGGTTTAGATTTAAAGCATAAATTGTGACAAACGAAGTTTAAATTGGCATATTTCACAAAGTTGAATCTTAATAATTAGAAGTTGTTGAACTGTTAGTTTTTAAATGGTTAAGTAATGGGTTTAGTAAAACTAAAATGCTGGGTCAGTCTTTAGCCAGTTGGACCAATTACTCTTAATCGGTTCCCACGCCTAATAGTCCTCGCGAAAAGCACTATTGGAATTTATTTAGATTATTTTATTAATTATTCTATCTAAACGCACAATAAAAAATATAGAAAGGAAGGAAAGATTGTTCAGATATTGCAAATTTAGGCACATAGAATTTATCCGTGTATATTGACATCGAAATCAAGAGAAATGAGAATTCCAACAGATCTAGAGAAAGGAGGTTTTCCAGACTAACTTGCTTCAAATTAATTCAGCAAGAACATTTGAAAAGTTTAGCACTTATGTCTATTTAATATGAAATTAGAGTTTAATTTTAGACAAATTTTTTTTCCTTATAGTAAAAGTAATTAATGATATGACTTGGGGAGAATTCATGAATATTATGTGATTTTATTTAATTTTTCTTAAATCGTTTCAAACCAATTAACACAAGTGGTATATTGAATATGTACTTTTCAGAGGTGGTATAAAAATTGTTTGTTGCTGGTTATGTGTACCATTAATATTAAAATTAATATATCTGTTCAGTTCATTAACTTGCTTTACTCGCACATCTTAATTGCTTTCCATTCTATCAGTAATTAAAATCTATAACAGCCTGTCTTTTGATAATTTTATGATCGACATACTTAAGATGACAGAAATTGTTACCATTGGACCTCGCACTTTCCAAGGCCGGCCCTTGTTTTAACCAGAGGCCAGCGTGTGGCTCGCAACATGTGATCGAGAAGCCAGTATGGGATGCCCCCTTAAAAACAGAAAAGGCGCTGAGCCTCGGTTGAATCACGGACGAGGCAGCTGGTGGCCCCAACTCGTTAATGCTATGTAGGATTGATTCTTTGAATTTTTATATTGATCCAAAGATTTAGATTCTCTTTAAATATGCTCTCACTTGAAATCAAAGTTGTACCACTTTTTTTTAAATATAAAATCTCAATTTTCTTAATATACAAGAAATAACATTAAATACTAAACACGGTTATGGAAAAAGGAAACGGAACCACAAAAAACTTAACCACAAAGTATCTGGTGTGCGCATAAGCAGCAGTTTTCAAGAGTACAATGACGAAAACACGATATTTTTCCGGGGCAGAGAGTTTTTGTATTTTCTTTCTTTCTTTTGCTCCTTGTTGAAAAGACATAATTGCAGTTTCTGAATTTTTTCCTTCGATTTGGGACAATTCGGTCAACACAGAAACAATTATTTGACTTGACTTTCTGTAGGAAGTCAAAGTTAGTGCAGTTGTCTCAAATTTTTGTGAAATTTGAATCCCAGAAGGTGGTGAACCTTGAAAGTCCATCTGCCGGATTCTCGCATTTTTTGTTCATGTTGTTTTAACTCTATCTTGTGTGTTTTTCAGTTTCTTGGATAATCTTTGTATTTTCAATTTTCTTAAACTTCACTTATGAGATTATCTGTCTTTCAGCTGAACAAGTGGCAGCAGCTGCGGAATGCGTCCAACCTGCGCTACCGCTACCTACCGAAGTTCAGGGAGAAAGAGGGGCGGCTCGACCAACTGGGGGAGACGGGGCTGATTGCTCAGCAGGTGCAGCACATCCTCTCGGAGGCGATCAGGGGGGCGAGGGACGTCCGGCTCACCGAAGGACACGTCGAAAAGCTACTCGTCGTCAACATGGTGAGTCCATCGTTTTAGTTCTCGATTAGGAATGTTTTACCCTGCATTCTGTGGATGAAACGGGTGGAAGAGATATAATCCAATGGGCTTGGGACAAGAACAATACAGGGTGCCCGCAAATTATTCTCGGTGTTTCTTCAGCAACGTTTTTGAAGTTTCCTTGGTACTCAACCTTTTTGGTTGTGCGGACCACCTGTTGTGCAAAAAATATTTTGAGGCCCACTAACTTAATATACAACCAAATGAGTTCTTTTGTATTTTAAGTGAATGATTATAGAAAAGGTTATTTAATTCTAATTGGGTATGTTACAAATCTAGTGCACGTTCGTGTAAATTAATATTTGATGTTTTTATTTACAAGGGCTATTTCTTTACAATATAATAATAGCAAATAAATTATATTCTTGATATCTACACAAGTTGTAGAGCCGTACTAAAAGTTTGAACTGAACTTCCAAGCTTGAAATGCAAATGAAACCCAAACATTCACATTGCGTGTAGTCTGTGCCTCGAGAAACAATACATCAAAAAACACTGGCAAGGCCGTAATCAGTTCAGTATTTTAAATATAAGACTGAAAACAATTAGTCTTAATATCTCCCTGCTGGGAAAGCTTTTCGGAGGTTTAACGACGAAAAGTTCATAGTCCTTGGAATAAGTATGACGTAATCTTGCCATCATGGGTCAGTGTGCTCCCCAAAAAAATTGCTTAACGTGTTTAACTAGCATTTTAAAAATACAATTTCAAATGACACCTAAACATGGAGTACAATAAATTTTTAAACGGATAGAAAGATGACCATACATTTCCGGAACATTATGCCGGTGAAACTTGTATCGTTTGCAATCCAAACATTAAAATATCGCACGTTTCTTTACAACTCAAATGCACGAGTGCAAAATGTATAAATTCAAAATTATAACTTAATATGAAATTGAAGTTTTAGTTTCTTCGTATGCATGAACACAATTTTTAAAACTCCTTAAAACATTTTAATTTTTTTTACAGTTACAGAAGGATCATTAAAGTTAGAATCCCTGCTTAGTCCATCTGCATCTTTGTTTTGAACCAGGTCGAAGTTTAATTTCAATGTAAAAGGACTGCAAAATTAATGACCACCTCATTAATCTGAGAGTTTTACTGACCAGAGTAATGCCAACTTTTGAATTGAGATCAGCCAGTAAAGTTTTAATCATCTCGATAATAACTTTTTAATTTCTGAATCAAATGATCATTCTTCAAACTTTTATATTAACGGTTTTTTCTTCTTCTTTCTGTGTCTGTGGTATTTGTGTTCGTCGCTCAGCATTTTTCCTCGATTCAACTCTTGGTGAATCGATGCTTAGAGTAGAACATGATTCATCGTAATTGGAGAGTTACTCAGGCCCATGAAATTCATTTCGGCTAAAATTTTCAACAGCAACATTTGGTCCATTACTAGTTGCTCTATTTTCATTTACACGAGTTTCCGAGGTGCCCATAGCCTCGTACTTTCAGTATTTTTATCTTCAGTCTTTGTGCATGTCTACGCACTGAATATGATTTTCCAGAGTACTGCTATCGCAACCTTTGTATTCACAGCAACGACTCTGGGACAAATCATCTTCTACATTAAGTGGATGGGATTTGTCCAGAGTCTTAACTTGTCTAAAATCAGTCATCAATCCTATATTTTTGGTAGCTAAACTCTCGGGCGTTTAGGAATTTAAACTTTTCTTCTACATCACTGCCCAAAGAATGTGTCGCAGTTTTAACTTAAAGAGATCTTCCTTTGCAACTGCATTAATTCAGAGATTTTCTTAATTCCCATTTCAATCTGAGATTCGTCATTCTCTCCAATCACTGAAAACACCATTCGTTTGATATATCCGTTTCGGAAGAATCTATATTGGGCTTCTTCTGTGCACCGTCATTTAATGTGTTTGTACTTACAAGAATTTCATAATCGGGAATTATTTCCTTCTCAACAATTATTGTATTATCCACTTCTCTGAAACTCCTTTCATTTTTCTTGTTCAGGTTAAGAACCAAATTCAGCGTATTCGAGGAATTTTTGATATCGGATACGGTCTTGTTACTGAAGGCTTCACTTCCTGTTCGACAGTTTGCTTGCAAGATGGTATTCAAAGCTGCATTACCTCTTGCTTTTGAAATGACTTCATGTTGCACGAATTTAGATTCTTCATTGGAACTTGCAGAAACTTGACTTTTGTTTTGTTCTACGAAGTTTTAGACTTTTTTTTTATATTTCTTGCAATAAATGGCATGTCCTCGAGTATTGTATTTTACCATCCCGGTTAAATGCAAAGATAATTTTCCAGCAGATATTTCGCCAATGTCTTTCTTATCGGTTGGTCTTTTGAAATTTTCGTCACGTATTTTATTTTGGTATCGTATAAAGGTGTATCGTACTAGTTGCGGGGGCTGTACTTCAGAAAATTGGCTACGTTGAAATCTCTTGTTTTTGACTATTTCGCTTTTCCTCGCAGTCGCGTCAGAATTTCTTGGCGTCGATACACAACTGGCCAATACTTTCGCAATTCCGAATTTTCCTACTTTACTTTCGAATCGCTTGAAAAAGGTATTCTGCAACTGGCCCGTTTCCTTTTCCTGCTCTGGCAGTCGCTTCTGGGCTCTAGTCTGTAGGGCATTTCCTTTGGGAAATAAGAGACGTTCTCTATCTTTTCCTAGCAAGACTGCTGTGCTAAATTAGCTGAATAAGAAGCGAATTCAGACTTCTTTATTCGCAGCTGGATCACTGGATTCAGAAAGATTGCTAATACTTTCAAGATGACTACCAGGGAACTGCTTTCTAAATTTATGGCTTAGCTTGCGAATGAGAAGCCTTAAAAACGTGAAATTCAAAATGTTCTTTTTCTATTTTGTCATTTAGTAATAAAATCCGGTTTTGCCTGTAACTGCATTGGAAACTTTTTATTTCAGGAGAATCGTCCAAAATAAAAAGCGACGGAAGAGGAAGATTGCTTCAGAAATACACAAGTAAATATAAATGGATTTTCAGTATTTTATTCAAACGTCAATAGCACAATCTTAATCTGCAATAATTTGTGCATTAAAAGTTTAGTTTTCTTAAAATATTGATTCAATTTTATAGGTTCATTTATAGACGACATAAACATGCTTTTCCTTTTAATTCATGAAATTCAGATATACACGTACGATCGAAGCCAATACACTATAATTGAACGCAGTTATACAAAAGGGGATAAACTCCAAGTAGAAATATGTCTATTTTCAAAGTACAGTAGACTCCCATATAACGTTAAGATATCGTGCGTTGTATGAAAACATGTTATAGGAAATCACGCAGTACAGCAAATTTATTTGCAGTACCCTTATGCAGTTAAACTTATAAATGATTGATTTTCCTGCAATGCGCATTCATGCAACGTACAACTTTTAAACCTCTAAATGGGAGTCTACTGTTCGCCTAGTTAAAAAGAAAGTTTTAACTAGTAAAGTACGATTTTGTCTAGTTGACGGTGGTTGCTATAGCAACCGGTTATGTTCGGAAAGATCTATTTCGAATAGGAATTCGGAGTTTTATTTTATTCTTTGCGCCAGTTTGCGGCGGTAGTCGATTATTCGTCTTTGTTCTGCTGCAGTTGCACGTTCCTTCCCATTTGGTGCCAAGTGCGTCAATGTAACAAACTTGAATGAACGTCTACCTACTCGAAATGGATTCCTCCTACGACAACCTGTTTATATAGCGACTGCCGTCAATTGGACAACTTGGCGAACTGAGTTCTCGTGGGGGACAGTCAGTGCTGTTGGAGAAATTTCTCATAATACGTTTTTCAAAATTATTGCATTTTAATAGTCTAGTATGCAACCGATTTGGTTTAATCTTTGGAAGTTAACGGTATACTTTGGTCCTAGTCTTCAGTCCCACACTTAATTCGGAACCCATAAATGATTACTTGTTGCAATACTGCTTCTAATTACGAGTCGTATATAAATGATGCGTTCTTCACTAATTTATCAGAATGAAATTTTGCAACACTTACCAAGTTCTTCACAGCGGTATTTAATCGAAATAAACTGAACCTTCATGATACGTCCAAGGCATGAGAATTCCCACTCCATCAAATTTCCTTACGTGAAGCATGTGTAGCTTACCCACAGAAGAGAGTCGGTTACGCATAAGCCCCATACTTATCCAAAGAAATCATACTCTTTACAAAAATGTTCTAGATTGCATTGAATGTTCAAATAGCCCTCGTATTGCTTCAAAACAGGACGCTAATATAACTAAACTAAACCTTTTAGTCTTCAATAAACCTTCATCTGCACATCCCGCGGATTTGCGCATGTTAAAAGCGCGCTTTCTTCTGCATGACTTGATTTCTGTGGGCTAGCAAGTTCATAAGCTATACTAATGTAATTTTGCATTGAAATGGTTTCGTTGGGAAGGTGTTTGAACCTATGCGCTAGCGTTGCATCTCAATAGCAGTAAAAACCTATCGATATTAAAATATTCTTAAAGAAATGAGATTAATAAAGTAAAGCAAAATATTAACCATATAGAATGGAGAAAATAGTGTCCACTCATGGCCCAATAGCCAACTTCTTAACCGTGAGATATAGGTATATACTTGGGAAAATTCTTGAAATGACGCAAAGAATTTCCAAGTTCATAAAATGTATTGTTGAAAAAAAAATTACGAAATGTGGATTTTTTACAGTCCACCTGTCCTATTTTTCGTGTGTAGCAACTTTATTTTTGAAATGCTAACAATTTAAATAAAAAATTGACTGTTCTGCGACTAAAATTCATCGAATTATAAAGCTTTGAATTATTTCAATTCAGGGTCTTATAATGCGTAAAGTTAGTCACAGAAGAGTGGCACTTTTTTGCTTACAATTTCAGTTGCATATAGCAAAATATTATTGAAATACTAATAGATTCGAGGGACTGTATAAAAATTAGACTTGGTAATATCTTCAGCATTTACACTTATTGACTTGAATAACATAAAATAAAATTGTCATTAAAAGCATTTTCCAACTGGAAGTGCATGACTTTCTCTAACGGTTTAGAAATTGGCTATGGGATTAGAGTAATCCTGTATAGAGCATATCTTGCATTTTTTAAAACGTATATTGGTCTTTGATTACATATATTTCATTATGTAATTAGAAACAATCAAAGTATCTACACATCCCCCTCATTCTTTTAATTCGTGTTTTCGAATATGGTAAATCTCTTTTTGTTACGAGTCGTTGACGCCCCCAATGATTTTATTGTTTTAAATGCATGAAGTTTATCTTGCATGAAGAAATATCTGAAAGCAACTGATGCGCGAGCTTTCATGTTTCATCTTGGCAATTTATTTAATCGGTTGCATACAAATTTAACATTTCGATGATGCAATTGACTGTTGTTGAAAATGCAAGAACTTTTGTGCTATATCTACTGATAATAGTTTAGTTATTTTAGTTTAGTTTCATTAACGCCGTTTTGAAGCAACACGAGGGCTATTTTGGAACGGACCTCCATTATTTTGAACCGCAGTCGGATGACGAGGTCGACACTGAGCTGGCACCCCCTCTCCAAACTTCCACGCCACACCAATGGGAGGACGTTTGGCCACTACGTATGATTTAGCTTGCAACAGGCTCCATACACGGCGGATCTTCAGTGGAATCGGGTTTCGAACCTGGAACCCTCCGGCTCCAAAGCCGAGACTTTGCCACTAGGCACCACGGCCTCCTCTACTAATAAAAGAGAGGCTGCGTGTCTGTTTGCGGTGTACAGAAGAGACTGTAGAACGTAGAACTACCAAATTTGGCAGATATACTTTGGTTGCTGTAGATGTGCACCTCGGAGCCGTTCTTTAAAGTTTTAATTTAAATTTAACTTGCTTCAAAATTGCATCAAATTTCGTCATTTATTGGCAAAAACTTCTGAATGAATTGACAAAAAAAATTTTATATAGTTTTAAAGAGCAAAAAATTATCTTTCTAATGATACCATTTTTATTTTGTGAGAACTTTTATCTATTTTTTATAAATTTTTAGTCATCGGAATCTTCAGATCTCCTGTTTGAGAGATTAGAAATTGACATGGGGAGGAGGGGTGTATTAGCTTTAATGGCCGTGTGTATCTTCAAAACAAAATTATTATTAACGTAATCTCTTCTACAGTACATATTCTAAAATTAGAACGATACAGAGATTTGCATGGCCTGTTTGCAAGTCTGACGCCGAAAATGGTGAAGCATTCCACATTTTTAACACGGATCTGAGAAATGCGCTTTAGCTACTAGCCTTAAAGAGTTTATTCCAAAATTAGACAAGAAAATTCTTTGAAAATTTCCCTAATATTAAAAGTCGCTTCATGTAAATTGTAAGCGCTCCAGATCAATTTTATATAAATTTCTTTACTCTCGCCCCTTTTTTCCCTATACTCTGACAACTGCTTCAAACGTTTCCTCAAACGGACTGTATGGTGCAATCTGTTAGACACGTTTCTCCCATCTTTCCACCCCGGCTCGAGTCTCGCCTGACTTTTGCCTTCGTCAGTGTGAATAAATAGTTCGTCAAAAGGAAACATTAGATTCAAATTCTTCCAATACTCTCATTTAACTTTCGCTTACTTTAGACCATTTTCTCGGTAATTTTTTTGAGATTTAAAATGATCTCATTTAAATGTTTCTCAAATTTTACAAAATTCTTCTCCACAATGTTATTATCGGCGATTAATTAAGCCTAATAGATAGCTTTAGAATGGTAAATTTGGTTTTATGTTATTCATTTTAGTATCGTGGCTGTACACTGTTGAATGGTGATGTGTCTTTGTATTTTACTTTCTTCTGCAGAGAGAATAACCATTATCCAAACGTATACCTCTTTTGGTTCATATTTTGTTATTTGACAATTTGTGTTTTTATAGTTTATAGACATTCAAATTCCTAGTGTTTTGTTATGCACAGAATTATTCAAGATTTTTTTTCATGCAATTCAATAAGATTTTATGTTGACTAGATTCAAATGGCTATCATGAATTTAGTTTTGCGTTTCAAAAAAATGCTGTCAATTCTATTATTTTACAGAAAAAACTTTATTTAGTTATTTCGAGTTTTAATATGCAAATTATGTTTAGCCGAGAAATTTCATTATTGTACTTCAAATTTTTCATTATTTATTATCTTTTCCACTTTTTAAAGAATCTTTTTGCTTATAATTTTTAACACTCAATGGATTAACTCAAGTTAAATATAATTATATACAAAAACATCCTGTACATTTTCGTTTTGAGTATAAAGAATTAAAATTCAGTTGTACTAATTAACATGTTCACTGTTTTTAAATTCATTTCTTTGTTCTTATTGCAATTGTTGCTTTCAGACTACAAAAATTGAAATGCCGAAAATGTCAGCCTTAATTTCCTTATTACTATTGATACTAGATTGGCGAACCAGCTGGTCGCCGTAGGCGGCTAGTATGCAATAAAAATTTCCACTTAAAATGTAATTCAGAGTTCATATGTTGAAATGTTCACAATTTCATAAGATTTTTTTTAAATGTGATAATGCTTTTCGTAACTTCATTTTGACGTGTTGGTCAAATTGACACATTTCACTAAAAATATAGGTAGATAATCAACAACCTTAAATCTAGTGTTAACATGGGAAGAAACCTATATGCATCTTATTCATCCTGATATACAGTAGCGTACAAGCTCTTCCTCTGACATTTGCATACATGGGGTTCTTTTGCAAGTGTCTTGTAACAGGAATGTCTCTTTGACAGGAGTGGCGATAGTCTGCCCGACAGAGGGCAAGATCTGCTAAACGGGGGAAGGGGTGTAATGAAATTGGTCTCGACTTTTCATCAGATCTTAGTTTATCAATTTAGTTGAGTTTTGTACCGCGTTGCGTGAACGGTTACAAAAATTTTCCCAGAAAGGGGGCACAGTATCCCCGAAAAAAGCACTAGCCACCGGTTCCGCCAGCATAAAAACCAATCCCACTATAGGAGCCTATGGGAATGTCTTTTACCACTCCAAGTTGATCATTATGCCCGCTAGGGTTCCCGTGTTTACTTTGATTGGCGCGAAACTGAGTTTTTTCTTCATCGTGTTTTCAAAAACCTTCCATCTTTATTTACAATTAACAACTAACAACAAATTATTTTCAACTTTAAGACACTGAAGAAGGAATTCATTCTACTTTACGTCACACGCATACACACAAAAACCCCTGCTAAGTAGAAATGTTTAAATCCTTATAACAGATTGCGTCTCTCGGTCGTCGTCGAAATAGAAAAACTTTACGAAGCATTTCTCGCCATTAAAGCGAAATGTCGCCAAGTATTGGCATCGAAAACACTCCCCATAGGCGTCTATAGTGGGATTGGTTTTTATGCGTTCCGCCTCTGACGCCACCTCTGCTGTTTATCCTTTCTGGAACGAACTTCCCAGACTCGCAAACATCTTTGTTTCACTTTAGGACTGGTATTTTCTACGATGAAAAGTGGGTCTGCCGAGTACTCTCGTAGCCTGTTAAAGTTTGTTGCATATTTTCCTTAACCTTCCAGCGGGCTCGCAGGGATGGCGCCAGAGGGGGGACGGGGGCAGCCCCCGTCGGGAAAGCTGTGCCTCCATCGGGGAAAATATTTGTGCGGGGTATTCAACTGTAGTTGATAAATAAGAATCTGGCGAAAATTTAAGACCAACTTCATTTCACTCGTCCCCCTCATACAGCAGGTCGGGCAAATCGCAGGCCCCCCGTCGGGCAAACTCCATTCCTGCGGGCGTGCTTACGCAAACTTTACGATATATCATGCATCGTATTGCATATATATTGCGGTGTTTTTCAAAAATGCAACTTTTATTTGTTTTCTGTATTAGTCTAATACTAAAAGATTTTATAAATGAAACTGCACTTAATTATATAAAATAACGATATAAATATGTAATATTATAATATATGTAATATATGTAATATATGTAATAATAAGTGACCTTGTAAAAAAAAAATGGAGAGCCGACGTATTTTGTTAGTTGAATGCAAGCGATTACTTCATTATGCAGTTATTCTATGAATGTTATAATCGTATCTTGTTCTTACTTTTACAGGAGGAAAAACCACCGTTAATCTGTACGTCCTGGACTCTGAACTTGTGTCTAAAGAATCGCTAAAAATGTTTGGAAATTACCTTGACGAAGAATTTCCTCCTCTTTTTAGGTAGATTCCTTATATTGTCGCGGTCCGGCTGAAGACTCAATAGAGGGTTAGGGCGTGTGTATAAAATGGAGGTTATATAAAATAACAATATAAATATGTAATGGAGGATAGGACATTAGGATGTATATAAAATGACGACAGCTGAATAAGTCTTCAGCTGTGGTGCTGCTTTTCTTTAATCTATAAATATTTTCTCTGTAAATATAATTGTGTCAATAAATTGTGTTTGTTTAACATGGAGCCTTTTCATTTCAGTTTGTTTTCATACCCCTAGCAAACTGCCGTGTCTTTAATTCCCATTTCTACCTATATACAATATATGTGTGTATAACGCTTTTTCCCATGTTATCTTTTGAACACGATAACTGGAGTACTTTTGTTCCAAGTTGAACGAGCATTGTATATGTTGTAAGGATAGTGAAAGTCTCGGTCGCATTCGTTAGATGGCCTTTCCAGCTCAAAGGGGGAGGAAGCTTTCATCTTCCCATAATTCCCTTACGATTGAAGATGGAATGAAAATTTAGATTAGGCGAGTTATTACCTTATCACAACTTCTGTATCGCAAGTTTTTGATAGACACAATTACTTGGAAGTTAAGAGCTAAAAATCAATTTCAATCCCCGTTCAACTTATTTCCCCATATTTCTGTTACGACTAAAGATTTTTTCCCCATCATTTAGGCGAATTGTCACCTTGTCATAACGAACAACTTTTATAATGAAAGTTTGTTGACAGCAAGAATTACTTGGAAGTTACGAGTTCATATCAGTCGCACTCGCTTTTTATACGGTAAACAAGTTGATATATCCGACTTTGTTACATTAAAAATATTAAACATGAAAACATTTCAATCCGGATCAATTACTATTGTATAAATATTACAATACACAATTTCCTTTACTGATCTGAAACATTTTTTAATTAAAATGAGAATATCAATAGAACCAGACGATTTTTAAAAACGGCCGTTTTCTCCATACATTTTTAGTTGTTATATAGGTACTTCAAATTTTGTTTACAATTACTAAAGCAAAAAAAGTTTTTAATGAGTATTTTGAAACAAATTAACTAGTAAATTATTCATTAATTTAAAGCATGGAAATAAATCAACAATTAGTCCCGATATAAATTGTTAATCGTCTACTTTTAAATTTTCTTTTGCCATTCTTCCTTCTGGAAACGGTTCTTCGTATTCTTGTTCAAGAATATTGTTACGAATTCAGTTTAAAACTAATTTTAAAAAAAAATATTAAAATGAAAAACAAGTTTATGAAAATGAAAGATATCGCGGAAAAACGAATTGCTTAATTTGTAAGTGAAATTCTAAGCAACTTTTAAAAGTTGAAGGTGGCCTTTCTCCTTTCTTAAATAAAAAGTGTGCCCAGTTTGGTTGAAATCGGTCCAGTGGTTTAGGAGGCGATGTGGATCATACATAATTTAAATAAAAGTAATTGTAACTAAGATAATTATAAGATTAAGATTTATGGCTCTCATACCATTCGCCAGCAAAGGTTTTAGTGAAGATTTTGTAACAATTATTTAATTTTAATTGAGTAAATAGTTAACTATTTACTTCAACTCTTTGATTAATTGAAATTAATTTGATAATTAGTTAAATATCAAATTAATCTGTCAAATTAACTAAGCAGGGCGGGACCATAATTTAATAAATTCAATATATAATAACCAAAAACGATAGATGTTTAAATAAAAGTTCCCATTATCCTTTTTGATATTGAAAAATACCTCCTTAACTTTAAAATTGTTTTGGGATTTTCTGCCTGAGTATTTGGTTTTAACCGTCGATGGAGATTGAAATTTACTGTTCAAATTGGCTGCATTCATATGCTCTGCTTTAAACACTAGTATTAAATTTGCCACTCACTATGTTTAATCATTTTTATTCTCTTATATGTTCAAAATTTAGTGACTATTATCTCTGTAACCAGGGAGTTCTCTAAATGAGCCCATTTTAGTAGTGTTTAAATGTTTCATGTCGTGTGATTTTACCATATGACAAAGTAACGTTCGCACAATCGTCAACCTAGATTAAATTATTTTTTAAATCTAGTCTTTCTTCATTCGTGTCACGAGTCAATTTCTTGTTATTGTTTCAGATAGGCTGGCTTAATGTTATCTAGGAGATATTTGCACTGCTGAGATCTTTATTTCTTTGACTCCTACCTGTTGAATGATTATGTGTTGATATTTTTAAAAAATTTACCAATGTACTGACCGATAAATCTAGTATAACCTTTTGGAATAAAACCTTGATATAGTAAAATGCCATGAAAACGGAATTACAGCATAAATATTGCAGTGTGTAGAAAAAAGTCATTGGCTATGTCTGTATTGATCAATATGCAATATTTCATTACTTTTGTAACATTAGCGTAAAGGAATCTACCTTTTCCTTCAAGCTTGCCGAAAAGGGATTTTTTAACTTTTTAATCGAAAGAATCATTTGAAGTGCTTGGAAGACTATCTAGATAATGTCCCGTTATTGTGAATATATGTATATAATTGTATTTTAAACAGGGTGCGTAGTGTCATGAAAAGTGCTTAAATTTGAAAACCATTTTTAAGCACCTTAAAAGTGCTTAATTTTCTCAAGAAGTGTGAAGAAAACATTCTTTTGTTTCCCCAGACGTTAAATACAATAAATCAAAAGTATAGTCGTAAAGCTTTGTTTACCGGATGTATCAAGTAAGAAAACCGACGAAAGGGAAGGAATTCAGGGCGAGATAGATACAGGAGTATCAACTGTAAGGGTTTCCTTCCCGCGAGCAACGTTCCCATGAGAAAAAGAGTGCCGCCCCTTTTGATATTGGCGGTAAACAGCAGGACAGTTGCACTTGGACATCGCTAACGAGGCGGGCGCAAGAGAAGGGACTTCACACAGAGGGCCGCCACAATACCGAGGAATCCATCACTGTCAACGAACACATTAGCGGTACCCTTTGGTGTCATTCCTGAATAGGCCGGTGGTTGCGAAAACTCAAGAACCTTCCCATAATCGGGGTTTACGACTAGGAAGGTAAGTTGTTGGTCAACGAGAGTACCATTATCCAATGTAGGAAAGGGTAGGTGGAGCTTCACCACTTCATCCACCCCCTGAAGGGGTGAATAAAAACTGAATGTTCGAGGGAAGAACGGGGAGAGAAACGGATTAGGCGTCTCGAACGAGGTTTCAGGCTCCGGAGGACCGAAGAAAGCTGTGTGATCAGCGGATTGAAAGTCCCGACTGAAGTCGGACTTTGGTAGGCAACCCCGAGGAATCGGCATCCCCGAACTCTCGGCTCATGAACTTGCGAGCACTCTTGGTAGTCTCGTGGTTCGGAATTACATTGATAGGTGGAAGCTAACCATCCTGTGAATACAATTAGTTAGGGACTAATTGCCATGGAACTTTGACGTTCTAGAACTATGATGTTAATGATCACTTTGTAAATAATCATATTTAACCAAGACTTCTCTGCGAGAAGTGTCTATTAATTATTGCTGCAGTAATAAAAGTATTTAGGCCAACCTTAGCTTGAATTTATTTGGTCACACCTAGGCCAAGACATTACACAACATATGTTAAGGTAACACTTACAGTCCAGTCAACGAAAGCCCAAAATGGGAGTGAAAAAAGCATTAAATCTTATAGTTTTGAAAACTTGTAAACATGTTCGGGAGGGGCTCCTGATGAACATATTAAAAATCTCCGGTCCTTGGAGGGGGAGCTCGCGCCGCCATCTTGGATTTCAACCTCCTTTTGTAGTTTTTTCTTGAATGTCTTGAACTATTCCGTTTTTAAATTACAATTGATTTAAAAAAATGAGTCATATCCTCTATAAATGCTTTTTTTCTTCTAGCTTTTAATAGTTTCTGAAATATTTAAGAAAGACTAAAGGAGGGAATATAATCCAAGATTGTAGAAAACTTGGAAGCCCATTATCTCGGAAATTATTAAAGTTAAATAAAAAATAAAAGCATGCTTTAGTAGGGAATTTTACGCTCTTTAATTTGTTGTATCACGTGTGATTTTAAAATTAAGTAGTTTTCGAGATATTCAAGAAAAACTAAAAAAAGGGATAAAATCCAAGATGGTGGCAAACTTTGAGACCCATTATCTCGGAAACTATTCAAGCTAGAAGAAAATCAAAAGTATTTATTTTTAGGGAATTTCTTGCTCTTTAATTTGCAATGAATAGTTTTTAGTAATTTGAGAACTGAATAGTTTTAGAGATATTCAAGGGAAAACTAAAGGGGGATGAAATCTAAGACGGCGGCGCGAGCTTCCCCCTCAGGATCGGGAATTTTAGTATATTCTCAGGAGTCCTTCACGAACAAATGTACCAATTTTTAAAACTATATAATTTAAGGTTTTTTTTCAAACCCTTCGTTGATTGGACTATTGATAACCTCTTTTTCCGCTCCCTCTTTCTTCAATAATGGGCACCTCTGTATATTGAAATACTGGAATGGTTATCTAAATTAACTGATTTATTAATTTCAAGAAATGTTGAAAAAGGTCATTTAGATTTTTATTGTTAGTCTTATAAAAGTTGGCTTAATAATACAAATTGCCATTATCAAAAATTTATTTTTTTGTCAAACCAAAAAGGCATCCTTTATTTTGCAATAGAAGACATTTCTGAATTTGCACAACAAGTATTAAAATTAAAAAATACGTATTTAAAAATTATATATATATATATATAACACAAAACATCATACGTTTAGAAAATACATGGATCTACGTATGAATGCATGTACAAAGGTGATTAGTTTTTCTGGCTAAGGTGCTTAAAAGTGCTTACTTTTTGCAGCAATTTCTCACTATGCACCCTGTTAAAGCTGATAGTAAAAAAAAAGGTTTGTGAATTAGCATATCGTGCTACGTGCATGAATATTATCGCTATACATTTCCATCGGAATAATACAGGGCGGTCAGACATTATTGGACCCATTTCAAAAATTAATAAACAAAAAACATAGTTGTAACATTGTTAGTATTTTTAATAATTAGAGGACATTTTAACCCTTTGCGGACAGGTAACTTTTGGAACACTCTGATCAGGTTGGCGCACTTTATACGCCATCCCATTTTTTCCAACTCTGTGCTTATTTACTTATATAAAACTTTATTTTTCATAGTGTAATAAGATTAGGGGTTTGAATGGATGGATAATACACACATTTCTGTCCGAATTTTAACCACTATCCTCTTGGTTAACTAGATTTCCTATACCTAAAGTGACAATTTATTTTTACACTCAAAACGGGACACCTAATAATTTTTAAGTAATAGTTAGCGTGACCATTTATTTCCCCCCCCCCTTAAAACTTGAGTTCCAGTTTTTGGGTTAGAGTATAAAAAAAATTTTTTTAGTAAATGTTTAAAAAACTGAAGTATTTTTAGTACTCAGAAAATGCATATTTCTTCATAGTTTTTAATCATTAACCAAAAGAATGTAAATGAACACATAAAGATGAAATTAATGAAACATGGAAAATGAGGGGACATTTTCCGAGTTTTTCGCACAGAGTTGCAATGGCTTAATAAGTATAATTGCTGCCCGTGGCATGAAATTGGGGGTTTTATTCGCATATTTGGCTTTAAAAAGTGATATTAAAACGCTTGAATATTTTACCTCCTAATACTGGAACCCTGGGGAAACTATACCCCACTTGTCTCCCGGTCGCTACGACATTGAGTTACTCTCTTACTGAAAACGGGACATTTCAGTGTCCCGAGACTCTGCTTGGGGACAACGGGAGAGAGACTACCTAAAAACGGGACATTAACGTTCGAAACGGGATGTATAGTCACTTCACCTATACCGCAAGATTGGTGAACTGTGGCCCACATTATACTCCGTAACTGTAATTAACGGGTTAAAAAGTTCTTTTTCAGATTGGTAACGCGCCGTTACGGTGCTCTAAGTGATCAAAAATTATTAGACATCTCTCATTTTTGTGAGCCATTATCTACGAAACTGTTAAAGTTAGAAGAAAATTAAAAGCATGTATTGGTAGGGAATTTTTTCGCTCTTTTAATTTGTTAAATCAATTGTAATTCGAAGACTGAATAGTTTTCGAGATATTTAAGAAACTTGAAAAGGAAACCAGAAATCGTGTTTCGGCTTTTGCTGATCGGTAGCCATTGCGTATGGAAATATCTCGCTGTAGCGAATTTCTAACGCGGTAATGGTACACCACTTATATGAAAAAACTTTTATTTGCTCTCCGATTTTTTAAAAAAAACATAGTTCTAACATTATTAGTTTTTTTTTTTAAATTTTTGAATTAAATCAATTTTTGACCACCCAGTATATTCCGAATAAAGAGATAACTGACGAGGTCACTTTCTAAAAGATATAAAATTGTATACCTTTGCAATTTTTACCCTTTGAGTTAGTAGGTGAGCATGGGTCTAAAAGCGATTGTATATCCTATTCTTTTTCACGAAAGAGGGAGAATGTTTAAAATGATTTCAAAATATTATATTCAGAAAGGTTGTTGAATTTTACTCATTGTTTTATTCTATATTAACTTTTTCTGCTTTCTCGCATTTGTTCCGAGCTTCAATTCCTTTTCAAATATTGTCTGTACAGAAATAGACTGAACACGTCAAACTTTAAAATATTGGGTTTTATTTATCACCCAGTCATACTTTGCTGTATTGTTAAAGTCCAACAATCTACAAAAACAATTGTACCGATTAAAAATGGCGACAACGACATTTGAAAACAACACAGAAGGAAGTTTAAATTTTTTTTTGCGTATTTAATAATTGTCCTGTATGTCTTCTCTTGGTCACACGGGCAACATCCAAGCTTTTGTCCACTTCAGTTCCATATGAAGCATCCTCTATACATAACTTGAGTTCATTCACTGCAGCTCGCAGAGAAGGCGTTAACCCAGGGATGTGGAACCTGCGGCCTTACCGGTTATTTACAATTTGCATTGAAATGATGCAACTGTCTGTAATATAATAATTATAGAACAATAACCCTTATGATATTCGACTTTTGCAGCCTTATGCCAAAAGCATATTTACGGATCCTACATAATACGGAATGAGGACGCTTCTCATTGGTCCTCAATGTCACGTGACTTGGCTTACTTATAAATGACGGCATAGCTCCACTCTTAGACGGTTATTGTAGAATAAAATGCTATAGCAAAGAACATTGCATGTTTGCAATACATTAACAGAATTCTGTTAGAATATTGTAAAAATATATAAGAAAACGTTTAAAAAAGCAGAGGATTAACACTTTATATCAGGAAAAAACTATTGATTTGGATTTATTTCATTTTATATAATAAAAGCAATTATTTAATTAATTTTCTATTTAATTAAACTATGGAGAAAAATAACTGTATATTTGATGATTGTTTATAGAATATTTGCTTCAATTGATATTCTCATTTCAATACAAAAGAAATATTTCAGACATTAAAATTATTTTGGGTGTATAATATTTTAATAAAGGGTTTTAAATAAAAAAATATTAAACATAAATTAATGTAAATCCGAGCATGGCCGGGTATATAAGCTAGTCTGAGATAAAATTGGTGATTTTAATAAATTTTCATGCACAGTTGATGAAATAAAGTTTTGTCATTTGTTTGTTTTTGAAATGCTCAGTAGTCTGTCTAATTGTGAGTCGGCTTTCACAGAATAATCAGTTAATTAAAAATTAGGAAATTTGCATTTCAAAATAATTTTACTTTTCAAGACTTACTTGCAATTTGTTTACATATTTAATAGAACTATGTCGCATTTTGTATTATTTAGATACAATTTTGAATTTGAAAACTTATTGAGAAACGAGGGGCGAAATAGCATTAGGAAAAAACGAGACGATAAAATAAATAATGCTTTTTGGTATGATAACATTATCATGCTTACTGTGATTCGGTAGAGATTGAATTTACTTTGTTTTTTAAATCAATGATTTCTTTGGTTGAGATTATTTTTCAGAATAACCCATTACATTTTTTTTTAAATATGCGGTGAGTAACTTACCATTTTAACTACTTTCCACATTTATAACATTCAGTCAATTCTGAAGAAAAAATCGCGAATAAATATAAATGAATGGTAGAAACATAAAAGATGAAATTATTAACCACGATCTCACAGTTTAAAGTAGAGAGGGAAATTCAGCTGCAGAGGATATCATGGAAGATGTTTCTCCCCTAAGTATAAAGACAGATAGAGAGAAGTTTTCTTCATCAGCATTGTAAACTAGTCAATTCTCTCCATTATATACTTCTTGGACGATTCTACTGTCTAAATTCTTCTCCTTTTTCAAAAGACTTACAAATTATTTTAGTTCTGGAATTCTGCATTACAGATATTCTAAATATAGTTATTCTATATACCTTTCATGATCATCAGAAGGTTCATATCTACTCTTCATCTTTGCCTTTTCAGATAAAGGCATCCGAATCTGTATCATTTCTACTTTCTACAGAGAATATCTGAATCAGTTAGTAGCAACAATATATACTTAGCTACAGATGCGTCTAAATCAGCCGTTTTACATCTATTGCTTCTATAATTCAATACGCAAAAAAAACTCTACATGATTAATTCCGAATGGTACATGCACTTTCTTCGCAGAATGCTAGCCATCATCATGGCTATTAAATTTAATTAAAGACAATAATCATTATATAATCACTTACTGACAGTAAAGTGTCTTGTGTTCTTAAAATCGTTACTCATAAATCTCCATCTATCACATTGAACTACATAAAATTCTTTGTTCACTCTTAACCATTCATTTTCATTTACGCTTGATCTAGGTCTAGGGTCACACGAATTGCAGACAGAGCAGCAGATCGATTTACAAAATCAGTAAATGAGAACATCAGAAAGAGTCAGAAATTATTTCCTGCAGAAGATCTCATTGCGCTATCAGAAAGAAATATAAATGACAGAAAAGAAAACTGTTAGAAAACCTGCAAATATTTTAAGATTTTAAATATATATGATATCAAATAAAAACATAAAACTCATGAACAAAACAAGGAAAGGTGATGTTCTTTTAATCAAATTTCAGACTATGCTCCTACTAATAGCTCCTTCATAGATTCATATCGTCTCTTCTCTCTAACTGTGAATCTTGTGTCCATCTCGGAAGAAACTATATCACACATCCTTTTCATTGTCCAAGGTACTAGTGTCCAAGACTTCAGCTCTTAAAAAAGAATTCAAGATGACTCCTGTTACTCGACACATCCCTCCAAAAGCCTGTTAAATTAGGACAAAGATGCTAAGTTAAAGCTGAGCAGTCTTGAAAAAGTCTTTCTGTCTTGCAAACTCTATAGTTCTCTTTTTCCTCCTTAATTTATTCGTTTTAATTGATTGCCCCTGCTTTTGCTGTTTCTTTACAAATTTTTTTCATATTTTCGAATTGTGTGTAACATCTTTAGTTTACTAGTAACGATGAAAGCTTGTGCTTGTAGCAGAAGTTACAACTCTGTACAATAAATAAATAAATCCTGGAAGAAATTTCCCCTAATACCAGGTCTCTGGTGTTAAATCATCTGAATTTTATTCAGTTAAAGACGATGTTACTCGGCTGGTTGGTTTGTATGATGTTTTCTTTGCTTAGAGCCATTTTGCGGTACTCTTGCATTGGGCATATGCATATGATTAAAAAGATTAAATGTTAAAGATGTGGATAAGATTGCGGTGAATCGGAATTTTTTATGAAATATTCATAAACTAATAAATGCTTTTACATCCTTTACGATATAATAGCAAAACGAGAGCGGCTACGGATATTCAATTACTACACATGAAGATGTTCTAAATCATTTTAATACAATTTTTAAACTCTTAAACATCTTAAAGTTCAGCTCCTGTTGAATATAAAATTCTTAAATCAGAAAAACTGGTCATTTTAGATATGTAAGTGGACAATTTTTAGTTCTTGAAAAATGTATTCAAAATTTCCAACTGAATCAATCGCATTGCAAATACTAAATCCTACAAAACCTTTACTTTATTTAATTATAACTTTTTTTTTACTTAAGAAGAGGGTTGTTTAAATGTAAGGTAGACTTCTGAGAAAAATCTTTATTCAAATTCGAAGAAGATATGCACAAGTAATAAGGCATTTTTTTACTATTACTTCTTCACAAGGCACAAGGTTGGTTGGTTGTGTGGTTTAATGAGCAAGAGCTTTCACATGGCTAAGCAATCAAACCAGGCGCAAGTTGTCAAATCATTGTTCCAACGGTACAGTAACGTATGAAACGACATAGAATAAATTCTGTGGTGTGGAGGTACCGCCGGACAGGACCGTACGAGGTGATCCGGTGCCCTTGGCGGAACTGCAAGTGAACTGCACCCACCTTACGTGACACATTTTCCTAATTTTTCATCCCTTCTATAAAAACCCTACCTGAAAAACTACATTCCGCAAATATTTTATACTACAAATTTATGCACATTTATAATTTATCAAATAGGTTTAATAAAATTCACGTATTCTTAAGAATACTACGAACTACCATTCATGAAAAATATTGTACAACAAAATAAATATATCATCAAATAAGATTCAAAATTGCAGCATATTTTCTAAAAAAGACAGAAAAAAAAAGAGTGGCTCAAACTCTATCTTATTGAGGGATTATTGAACATTGGCTTTTGCAAGTTATTATGACAGTAATAAAAGAGAATTTATTTGCTTCGCACTATATGAATGATATATACACATAAATTACTAGTAGAGAATAAAGAAATTAGAGCTGAAATTAAGAGTTGAGTACATATGAGCTGTGAATACAAATTTTATTAATATAAATGACTTTTTCTAGATCAGAGGTCTCTACCATTGGACTGGTACGCGGACCTGTGGGGGTATCTGGGGGGGGACAAGTTAGGGATACTCTAAAAAGTGATTTTGGTGATGGCGGAAAACACAATATAGAATATTCTAGAATTTCAGGTCTTCATTAGGTTCTGTTTGAAAATGAAAAATCTTAGAGTTCGAAAGCCTATATTTACGGAATAAGAAAAAGGAGAAATGGAATTAATATCTAGTAATTGAGTGTTTTTCAATGAGCCGACCGCCGCGGATTACATAGGGCACTGTGGTCCAGCTTATAATAGCCCATTCATTACGGAATATGCGACGACTTCCATTTTACTGGGTACGCGCTTATTTCAGGAGATGGGCCTTTAAAGTCCACTACCATTACTGTACCTTACCAAGGGCGAGAACCTTTCTATCCGGCAGCTTTCGTCCGTGAACTTCGCCATGCTGGGATCATGGATTAAATATGGAATTATACAAAAAAAAGGAAATTAGTGATAATGAGTTAAATAAGGAATGTAGTTTGTCATTTTAAAATTAAAATAATGTACAAATCATAAGCGATTTAATTAATTTAAAAGCTGTACGTTATAAATTGGTATCATTAAAAAAGATATTTTTAAAATTTTAAAATAATGTAAAAGTCATTTTTTGAAAGATATTTTCAAAAAATACTTTCAGAAAAGACAGAAAATCCTGCCTACTTTTTATTAACTGAAATTGAATGATCCTTTGAGCTTTGAAGTCCATAGTGATTCTACTTTTTTTGTTGAAGAGCATATGGGCCAATTTCATCAATACAAGCAAAACGTTGGATTTTATTAAAAAAGACAAATAACATTAATCTTTGTATATCATTATTAAAAGTAAAATTCTTATGTTTCAAATCAGTTACAATTTATCAAGACAATGCAAAATCAGAGAGATCATGAATCTATGTAAGAATAGTTGCATTAGATTTTATTAGTGCAATAAACTTAATGAAATACATATATTAATTTTACTATTTTCTCTTGTAATCATGCTTTTTGTATGCATATTTTGACTCGTAATAAAAGTGCATGTATGCATAGGTGACTGTCTGGTTAGCGTCTAAGACAGACTCGTTGAGGCTCTAGAGTTGCTAAATTTGGTACAAACCTACCATGAGGGTGGCAAAGTACACCCGTGAAGTTTTAAAACTTGATTAATTGAAACTTAAGAAAGATTTGGGGGGGGGGGGGTGCAGGCGATAATAATGCCGGAAATATTATCATTTTAAAAATAATTTCTAAGTAACGTCTTATATTTCTAAAAAAAATTATCTTTCAAATGATAACAGCTCTGTTGATCGATGTAATTTTTTTCTTAAATTTGACAATTTAAAAAAAAAATATTTTTATGTATAATTTACAAAATGTTGGATTGAGTCAAACCAATTCCTACATTGATTCATCAATCTTATATTTAATATTCTCTTAATGTTTAATTTAATCTTTCCTTTATGTTAAAAAACGTGATATAAAAATTTATTTTGATTATTTTAATAAAATAAACCTTCTTTATTGTAATGAAATACTCGCCATTTCGTTCTTTACTTTTCCAGTTTTTTTAGTCTACTTTGTTAATTCTTTCATACTTGAAATAAATTTACTTTTTAATAGATTTACTATATTAGATAGATCTACTTTTTTTAGCTGGTGATCTAAAATTCATTTTTCACTTAGAGCAGTTAATCTTCAATGGAAACCATATCATCTCTATTTTTTTAATTAGGTAAAACTGATCTAGTTATAGTCAGATAAATAAAAGTGTAATAAATGTCAATTCAAATCTGAATTTTGCATGATCGAAAAAGAATAATTTTCATTGATTTAATGATATTAAGAGCCAATTTGGCAAGACTTTAACAATTGAATGACCAAAAATCAATTAATCTTATTAGGTGCAAAACATATTGCCTAAAAATGTATTTCAATTACTTGCGAATAATTAAAATAAGCTGATGTTTTTTAAAATTGGTTGTACAATAATATATAAATTAAGGAAATGGGCGAATCAGCTATGCAGTATGAAGGCGATTTGTATTTAATACAAGCATAAAACAATTTAAAATACAGAAATAATATTTGAGGATCACCTTTTAAAACAATTTATCTCACTTAGAAAGAAATGAAAATGTCCAAGAGTATTTCTTTATGCGCCTCCTCTCGATGAAACAAAAGAACAGAAATGCAGCATTCCCTTCAATTCTTGCCACAAAGGACCACTCGTCAATAAGGTCCCTTATCCCTTCCTACAATATAGTAAACAAGATAAAAGTAGACCCTGAAACATAAACCAACTAAGAAATTCCCTTTCCTTTTTGATTTTAATAGTCAAATTAAGTGAATTTTACCCTCCTTCCCCTCCTTATCAGATTCTTAAGGCTAGGCGAGAGTTCCTTGTCCATTTATTTTATGCGACCTGTAAGAATGAGATGCAAGAAGAAAAAACATGTTGCCTTTTGCCATCTCTAGGCAGAACCACACCCGGTCAAAGAGGACCCTTTTCCTATGCCTGGAGGGACCCTTTTTTCTACCAGCGAAACTCCATGCCTTCCCGCTAATCAGGTTTGTAAAATAAAGCTACTTGCTAGTTTGTTCCAAGAAAAGGAAGGCCCTTTTCCGCTTGCAGGGTCAAGCAGCAGAATAAGCTGGCAACTTGGACTTACTGGACAAACAACTAGTCACTTCATAAAGTTTAGTAAGTCACGAAGATTTATTCTCAAATTCTTTTTATTTGCATAAGTAGTCGTACCTATCTGAATTCTTATATAAGTTTTTTTAAATGGTAGTTTGCGCCCTCCATCTGCGCCATTGGCGGGGGCCAATTTCGCGCTACCCTCGGTACGGCCCTGCGCCAAAGATGGCTTGATACTTTGGCACCAGTGGTCACCGGTGATGAAATGAAGACATTCCAAGTGCTTATTCCGAAAGAGGAAATCACTTGGTGCGAGGTAGGAGTGTAGGGAGATTTTTTCCAGCAACTGTCGTCGGTGGTGCGAGCGCTTAGTCGCATTGATCTTTGCTCTCTCAGACATCTGTTCCTGCATAAAACCATCCCTCATTTCTTGACATTACACACTCGCTCGGACACTTCCACGGTTGCCGATCACGAGGTTGCCCAGAAGTACTAAAATAAATTAGCTATTGTTGAACTGTAGGAATAACCTTGGTCCTTCTATATGAAATATCATTTTACTTAATCGCAGAAAAACATTGCTTCAATTCTTAAATTGTCAAATTTTGCAACTATTTAATTACCTGAAATTTTAGAAACTCGAACTAGTTATAAATCAACCATTTTTATAATTGAAACTTAATAAATGCAATGCAGTCAGTTTGATGCTTCACTTCACAACTTCTTTCACAACCAAATGAACACGCCAGTAAGCTCTTCAGCTTAAAATAAGATAGATACGTGCCAGTTAGGAGGAAAAGGGGAGACATTTATTTGATGGTTTGGTTTTTTTCTTCTTTTTTTTGGCACAAAAATCGTCTGACTAAACTGCCCATTCAGATATGTAAAATATTATTCCAGCACATTTATTTATTTGGAAAATAGTTTATTTAGAAAATAGTGTTTATAGCTATAATATTTTTGCCACGAGTTTTAAATATTGGTTTTTTTTTTGGTTTTTTATGGCGCCAGGACCATGGATTTAAATATGAGACAATATATTTTAAATTTATCTAAAATTAACAAACTAATTTATTACATTTTGCTGGTCGATAAAAGACTTGCTAGTAAGTCATAAAAAAGTAATACTAGTAATTATCGAACTCGCAGCTAAATCTTTATTTGGTAAACCAGTAGCCTAAAATTTTGTAAAATGACAACCGGCCGTCTATTACTTCTTTAAAAGATACAATAAAACAAAATTCAATACAGGCAGCAGACATCAGTCTAAAATTACAAAGATTAGAAAAACAAAGTTACCTTTGTCTTCTCCTTAAAACAGTTTTTAAACGGTGTTTAACTCCTCGATCCGAAAAGTTATTTGTTCAACCATTCAAACGGCCTCTTTCTACAGGTTACAATCTGCATCAACTCAACAGTATTTAAATTTGGCCATTTACCTGAAATCTGGACCACAATTATGGGATGTTAGGATAAAAAGATAATTACTAGCAATTATCAAACTGCAAGCATAAAATACAAATATCTTTATTTAGTATATAAGCCAATAATGAAAGGTAGATCGCAATTTAGCACTGAAGCCGTTATAAAAAAAAAAGAGGCTGCTATGAGTAAATGCAAATCTGCTGCTACCACCTGTAGCAAAGAAGGATAATTAACTTTCATAAATTCCTCATTTTTCGCCAGCGCTTTCACATTTAACCACCTGCTTTCTCTTGAAAATATGTGCTTTGTTTCTAACTGAAATTTCTTTGTTGGTTTTATTTTTTAAAGATGGAGCCTTGTTGCAATACTGCATCGTACAGTATTTTAATACTCATTATTTAATTTGAGACAAAAGTATATTCCTTAATTTTTACTTTCTCGTATCGAAGTATACGAGAGAATGTTAATCGTCAAAAATTCGAACTCGAGGTTTTGACGAATCTCCATATTTTAGACCTCCTAGTCCAGCACAATTTGGAATTTCTATGTGTCTTAACACATTAATGAAAACTATAGAGTGAGGATAAGTAGGATATGTGAACTTGACACATAATTTGGAGGTTTCTATCAATTTTTGGACAAAAATCCGTCAAGGGAAGCTCACTATCTGTCTGTCTGTCCGCGATCATGTGAATACTATAATTCAAAACTTGAATAGCTGAATGAATAAAATTTGGTACACGTTTTATCATCATGAATGGAGTCCGTATCAAATTTTGGGAAAATCCTCAAAGGGTTGACTGTCTGTCGTCTGTATAATCGCATACTTGTAAAATTATATCTCTAAACCTTTGACTTGATAAATAAAAAAGGACGTTTGCTAATATTATAGATCGTATCAAATTTCGTTTCAATCCGTTGGAAAAACCAATGTTCAATGCATTGCGACTCTGTTGACGGCGTTTCATTTATTTCACTCAAGTAGAAATAGTTGGCTTTTGACCTTGCGGTCCGAATTGTAGCTTCGAAAGCCTTCGTTTTCTTCATTTGGTTTTTCCTTTTTGGAATTCTGATCTCCGGATTAATTTATTTCCGTTTGTCGTTTCAACGTGGCGTACAAAACTTGTTGCGTTCTGGAATCACAGATTCGAAATTTTTTATCCGAGCGAGTTTCGAGAACGCTTAATTTCGCTTATTTTTTATCTCACTGCGCTAGTGCTATTTTTGTCCCCTATGTGTAGGGTATACACAAGAAAGTCTTGGGAACCACTCCTGGTTCAAAAAAATAGGTTGGGAAGTTATAATTAAATCTATGGGAAGTACCAATTAAAAAGTTCCTAGAAAAAAATATAGCATTTTGAATATTACCACGTACTTGCTGCTATAGAACTTTATTCTGAATATTTGCATTTATTTGATTTTAACAAAGGCTTCTAAATGCAAACTCATTTATATGCCTGAATATTTAAAAAAATACCCATCACAATAATATATTCAGAATAGAGGTAAATCATAAAATGTTTTTCATCTTTTCTTATAACCTGGTTAATCAAAAGATACCCATCGTGCTGTATTAAGGCTTCCCAATGAAGTTGGATAATTGCAAATATAAAATTTTGGGGATCAAATTTCTCCGCTTCATACAGTATGCAAAAACAGATTTAATCTGTGTATTAGATATATTCGAAAATGATGACGATTGGTTGAGTTTTGGCGTTTAATGGCACAGAGCCGATTTCGGTATGCGCCAAACACAAGACAAATAAAGGAAAATCGTAAAGAAATTGGATAAATCTTCATAAAGGTTAGCGAAAATCATCAAAATTTCACAAACAGTAAAATTTCATAGCAAAACTACAAAGCTTGTTAAAACAATCAAGAGAAAACATCTAAGAACTAAATTCAGGAAAAAAACCCCCAATATTTCTAAGGAAAGCAAGTAAATTTGGGTGAGGACTCTCACCAAAGCCTTCAAATCTATAACATTGGTTTTAAAAATATTAAGGAGAAGAGTTAAATCAGGATATTTTGTTAAAATATGGTCAATAGTTTGAATACATTACTTGATGTACAGTGGTACTGGATCCCCGAAATCAAATGTCTGTGAGTGTGCCGTGTATGGCCAATTCGAAGTGTTATTTCGCATTGATTCCACGAATAGGAAAACGCACAATCGAAAATGATGAGACGATTGTTCTACAAGGAAATAAAACAATTTTTAAATCAAGTGTATAGTTATATTTATGTTATATATGTTTTTTGGTATACAAGTAGAATGAGGACGATTCTCCAGATATTGTTTAGCACGATTCGAAACCTCCGTCTTTGCCGGAGCGAGTTATTTTTCATCAAAATAGGGAAAAGTGAAGAATGGAAGGGTGATTTTACATTTTACTGAGCTGATCTATAAAGAACTTCGGAAATGCGCTCATGTGCTCATTTGCAACCTCTTCCGGTGAAAATCGTCCAAAGTAGTAGTCTCAGAATCCGGTTGCTGAACATGTACAAGCAAGATGCAAACTATATTTAGAACAAATGTTTCCATCGGAACAAAGGTATTTAGACGTTGTTATCTTTGGGATACTTAAAATTTGAATTTTGGAATTTGCATGCACACGATCAGGATTGGCATAGTTTCTGCCGACGAGGGGCACAACTTGCTGTACAGGGTGGGAGTGTAATGAAGATGCTAATTTTCGCCAGATCTTTATTTATCTGCTGGTTTGAATACCAGTTGCGTGGGGATACAAAATTTCCCCGGGTTGGGGTGAGGTGTACAGCATCCCGCTGGGGACCTGCCCCCCATGGCATTCCCTGCACAAAATCTTTTGCATGATATACTAAGCCAAAGACATTCCTTTTTTTTAAAATACCTCGTAGATCGAGTTATAGATGAGGATTGTCCCAGTTATTTTGATCGTAAATGAAATAATCAGGTCCCGATAGATGGCGATATTGAGGTTGAATTTCGCTCTCGAGATAGATGCAGCTTTAAAAACCGGCTAGTAATAAAAAGAAATAATAACGAAATTTGACTTCATTCCTCAAAAAGCTCGCCATCACAGCTAGCTCGTGCCTTCTAGTTATACTGTTACAGACGGATAATTCAGAAATAGTTTTATTCGGATTCAGAGGTCTGAAACTTGGAGATGCATCAAAGAATATCTGTCGAATCTTTTATATTATTTAATACGAAAAAGAAAGAAAAAAAAAGATCTGAACCCATATGGTTTAAAGTCATTAAAGTTAAGCAATACGTAACG